>JAFBJT010109531.1:7551-40051 GCA_016785325.1 Chascanopsetta lugubris
GAGTGGGAGAGGGGAAGGGAGCCCCCCACCCACCCTGCCCTGCCCCCCCCCCCGCCCGTCTCCACCGTGCCTACCTATCCCGCTCACCTTGCCGTCTCCCTTTATCACTAAATCGTTCTCTATCTCTCCCTAACTCTCTCTTTAACTCCTTTTCACTCACACTCACCCCTCCTGTCAATTCTGGTCCTCTTTCAATCTCCTCACTCGTTCTCCCTCTCTAATACTCTGAAAAACTACCCTCCCTTCACCTCATTCTCCCCCTGAGCACTCGCTCTCTCTCTCTCTCTCTCTCTCCCTCTCTCTAGCATTTACCAGGCAGCCCAGGTGATTGCTGGGCTGTAAAATGGCCATAAGAGGGGAGAAAAGAGAGAGAGAGAGAGAGAGAGAGAGAGGGGTGTTAGATTCTTGACAGCAGGGTCTCCCATTATCTCTGTAATCTGGTGATAATTAGAATTAGTGCTCGGGCACCCTGAGGGCGAGACTTTCAATGCCTCGCAATGTCTGCAAACCGACCTGGAGGTCCACTCCATCCAAAATGCACACACACACACACACACACGGAAAATCCATGACCTCACTCACACTCAGACCCTCAGACCTCTCTCTCTGCAGAGCCAACTATTAAAACAATATCAAAAACCCTTGCATACTATGTTAAACCTTTCTCTCTTTAACACACACCCACACATCCACATCCACACACACACACACACACACCAACCCCCACTTCACCCCGTCTCCCTCGCCCCTGGGCGGTGCACAGCTGAAGGTATCAGTGGGTCACTGGTGCCGGTGGTGTGGAGCTGAGCCTTCACTGCCCATTAATCTGCCGCTAATTAGAATGCTCAATAGACTCCTAAAAGAGATGTTAGCTGCCTAATTATGCTATCAGCCGGCTAGCTCGCTATTAAAGGGAATTGATAAGTGGATAGGAAGCAATGAAAACTTGAGGCTGAGCAGAGTGGGGGCAGAGAGGGGCCGCTGGGTTTTTTTTTTTGCAGGAAGCGTCCTTGTCTGTTTCACAGCCCTGCCCCATGCTGCTGCTGCTGCTACTGCTGCTGCTACTGGTGTTGTTGTTGTTGCTGCTGCTGCTCAGGTAAATGGAATTTAGCTACAGATGAATTGTAAAATGACAGAAATGTCACCATCATATGTTAGATATATCTCAAATTCAGGAGAGGAGAACCTGTGGTTACTCTGACCAATAAATGACTGATTACTACAACAGCAAAAGTATCTTTAAGGGCTGCGGAGAGAAAGTATTTTCATATACCAATTATCTGTTCATTATAAATTAGACAAATATCGTAAAAAGACAAAAGCCACATTTGATCATTTGCAGCCGTTGTTTGAAAAATAAATAAAATATAAAAATATAAAATTATATCCTTAGAACCAGATATACAATAAAAGAGCATACATATTATTCTTTAAAGTGTGTTATTATGCATCTAGTGATTTACTGCCCCAACTTGAGAGGTTATGCTGTGTTGTTAAACAAACCAAATTAATCTATAACTAAACAGCAATTTCTATTTTTTTCAATCAAGGAATACATCTTTTAGCTGTTGCAACTATGTGTGTGTATATATATATATATATATATATATATATATATATATATATATGTATGTGTGTGTGTGCATGTGTGTGTAGAGCAACTACACTTAGGTGTAGATTTTCAAGAGAATACAAAAATCTTTGTGGAGGAAATGTATTTTATGTTGAAAGGCAGGTTAAACACACACACACACACGTACACACACTACTGCCTATTCTGTTACTGTAAATATAAAACTGTTCCTTTGATACAGAACACTATGTGCATAGCCTGGGCTATTTGCAATGTAGTATTTATTTTCGTTACAAAGTTATTCATATTATTTTTTTAAAGCTTGTATTTTCATGGTCAGACAATATTTAGGACACATCCTGGTCACCCTGCACCCCCCCGCCCTCCCCTCCACCCCCTCTGCACCTATCATTCTTCAAAGCAAAGAAGAAAAGGAGAAAAGCACCAAGGACAATCACCTGGAATTGACCATAAAAAGAAATGGTTGTTGATACTCAAGGTGTGGTTAGTGGGGAGAGGCCCGGCCACGGCCTTTAGCCAGTGTCGTCTGCCATGAAATGTTGTTTTGGTGTCAGTCACAGCCACTGTGACCCCTGCTGCCTCCACACAATACCCCCAGTACCCCCCCAGCCCAGTGTGCAGCTCATTCACCCAGCCACGACTCACATTCCAACCATTCACTTCCCCTGGAGACTCTCTGTTCCCCTGTGTCTCCCTCTCACCCCGTCACTTGCTCTCGCGCTCTCTCTCTCTCTCTCGCTCGCTCCGTGCATGTCTCCCCTCCTCTGTTTCCAGCCCATAGAATGATTCAGAAAGGAGCAGCACACATCAGCTCGGCAGCAGAGATCAGTGGAAGCCAATACGGCCGAGCAAAGCACTTGAAATGTAAACAGTGGAGGATGGAGGAGAGCAGGCCGTGAAGAGGCACAGATACAGAGCATGAAATTCTTGTTCGGTAAAACTCTTACTTTTCTCTTTATTTGTGCCTAAATATATTTTCTATTTGACTAAAGCCTTTTGCACTGGAATTGATCATTTATTTTAATAAGGAAATTTTTCATCTTAAATGTTGAAATGATTCTGTTTTGAGAGGGGATATTATATATATACATAAATAATTCCAAGTAGTATATATATATATATATATATATATACACACACACTCACGTATATTATATATTTTATTTATTTCTATTTATCTTTATATATTTAACAAAAATAGGTTTAATCAACTTTTAAAAGCAACATATAAGCTTTAGAAAGTTCATATTTGTACACAACCAAATAAAAATGATGTGGTAATTTTGGACAAAAATTACTATGGAAACCGTCAGTGTCATTTAAAGTCAAGCCTCTACAGATCTTTAATTGATAAGCCTCACGTCTGAATGTGAATCAATGCCTAAACTACATACGCGACACAATTCAACACAGTATTCCTGATGTGCAGCTTTCAGAATACCTAATAGTATTTTGCTGCTTTAAGATTCAAAGTCTAATGCAATCAATACAAACCACATTTGTAAAGAGGACCATTAAAGCAATTTTCAATGTCCGACAGACAATCAATTTACATGTTTGAAGAATCAAGTGCTGACCTAAACCAAAGTATGTCCAGAGAAGAGCAGGTTACTATTGATTGAGTCCCAGATGACTACCATGTCCTCTGGTCCTTCTCCATGGAGCCTGTGTATAATGTGAGCTCAAATTGACAAAATGGCTGTTTAGTCAGGGAAGGGCAGAGTTTTCTTCATTGTTTTCATTGTGCAATAACCTCAATGAAACATGGATGAAGGGATGAAGTGCATTAGTACAGAGAATTACAGCATTGTTGGATTTAAATTTTAATGAATCCTTAATTTCACAAAATGTACTCCTTGTCGGAAGAGGTACAATACATCTGAAAATCAGCAAGTAAACAGTGCTCAAGAGGAAATTGTCATCCCCATAGAGACAAAAATATAGAAGAAAACTTGTATTACTTTGTATAATGTTCAAAAAGCACTGTTAAACAACAATGCTGAAACAGAAAATAAAAACCCAATAACTGCACATTGAATAACATACTTTTCTCTCCCTTTCCGCTCTCTCTCTCTCTCTCTCCCTCTCGCTGTTGTTTGGAGATCGATAGAGTCACCTTGGTTAGCTATTTGTAGCCTCACGGTTGGTGGGGTTATATGTGTGTGTGTGTATGTGTGTGTGGGAGGGAGTGCCCCTGCGTGAGGGATGGGGTGGGTTTTGTGTGTGTGTATGTGTGTGTGTGTGTGTGTGTGTGTGTGTGTGTGTGTGCCGGTGTGCATGCATGTACAGGAGAAAGAGCACACGGGGTGTGAAGAAAGCCATGGGGATCAACATTAGCTACACAGCCCTTTTTGCTCCTCTTTAAACTTGATCAAAGGCAATAGTAGTTGAAGCCTATTAAAGCACGTCCCCCTCAAATGTGCAGGATAAGGACTGCACATATTCAGAGGGCGCTCATATTTAAGAGCAGTGAATGAGCCAATGAAAGTAGAAGGTATAGGTCTTTAGAAAAAGAAAAAAAAAACACACTAATGCCTAATGGTAAAAAGAGAATGTGGAAATGATGGAGAGAGAGAAAAAAGTTCTCTGACGGGTTAAAGGGCTGAATTCAAAGCCACACCTTTGAAATCTCCAACGGCTTGATGCACACTCGCTAACTGGTTTATCAAAATCACCACAGCTATTTGCTGTGGTTGTCTGAGCTTATAAAAATACAATTTCAACTTCAGGGGAATGTTTTTGATGGCTTTTCCGTCACATTTTTACAGAGTTCACCAGATGCATGCGGCTTCTCTTTTGAGAGACTTTATTTTTCCTGGCCCTCTCTTTATGCTGCTGAAACTGAATCACACTTCCAAGTTTTGTTTTGTTTTGACCCCTCTGTTTGGAAACTGACTTTATCGTGTGCAATGCAAAAATGTAAAATGTGTATGTCAACATGTGTATGAAAGAACTGCAAACGTGTGGCATGTTAATTAGACCTTGAATATAATCGTGCAGTGCACAAATGACATGTTGGGTGTGTGTACGCTGGTGAAGGCACTTCCTGTAATAAATACCATATCCAGCCATGTTCAGTCTGGCTGAGGGTCACACAGATCGGGAAGCGGTGCCTGCATGAAATAGATCCAAGTATTATGACTTAAATGACAGATTACGAAAGGACGAGCGGAGGTTGGGCAGAAAACTAAACAGAGAGCGCGAGGAGGTGAGGGGGACTTCCTCGTTCCTCTCCGTCCTCCAGGGGGATGAATTAGAATAAGCGCATATAATATCATATTTAGGCATTCACCACAAACGGGCACGCATACGTTTGTTCGCATGCCTCAGGCTGACGGGAGAGCCACTGAAAGCAGATGTTTAAAGACACTGCCGAGGGTTTTGTTTTCACTTTTAAGGAGCGATTTTACTTCATTCGCGGGCTGAGATTGAGTTTACATTTCGTTGGGTGTAAAATGTTTTATTTGGAAGGGACTTTTCAACAAACAAGAGGAACTTGAAGGACACGAATTTGGCTTCAAAGCAAAGCGCAAATTATTAATGTCGGCGACTTGTTCATTTTGAGGGAAGCCGACGGAGGGGGAGGCCGTCCTTTCATCAGCGGCGGAATCGTGCGTGACGCCGCCCTCGCTTGTCCAACCCTGTCAAATTAATTAGTACCCATCATTAATATGGCACCAGAACTGGCTGTGACCCGCTAATCCGGCTCGGCGGTGGTATCAAATCAGCCGTGTATACCTGTCAGATAAATTCTCATATCCTGTCCCATTTCTTATTCAGGAAATCTGTCAAAGTTACCTCAGCCTTACCTCCCTCTCTCTCTCTCTCTCTCTCTCCCTCTCTCTCTCTCTCTCTCCCTCTGCCACAATGAAAACAATCAAGCAGGAAGGATTTGTGTTTGACAGTTATGACAAAGCAAGAGGGGGGGGCTTGTTGGCTCGCAAAGTGGAATGACTGCACCCCCTAAAGGTCTTGGGAGGAATTTCACGCCACTTCCCTTCACCTCCACCACCCTCCCTCCTCCTCCACCACCCAACTGTCTGTCTCTCTCTCTCTCTCTCTCTCTCTCTACACATACAGAGAGAGAGAGAGAGAGCGAGAGAGAGAGAGAGAGAGAGAGAGAGAGAGGGTGAAGGAGAAGACAGAGAGGTGTCCGTGCCACCAACATCATCTGCTCCTCTCCACCGGCCCGCTCTCGTCTGCCAGGGTGCTTATGATCCATTTTCCCCCAGATATGAGAAAGTTGCTCGCTCAGAGGAAGAAAGCAGTCAATCAATGCTACTGAAATAGCCCCACTCCATTAGCAGGCGGTAACAGGAGCTGTGCCCTTGCTTAGGGGACTTTGGCTCGGGCGGCTCCAGTCCCGGAGTCTCTCTCTCTCTCTCTCTCTCTCTCTCTCTCTCTCTCTCTCTCTCTGACTTACCAACTCTCTCTCTCTCTCTCTCCCTCTCTCCGCCCCGTCCCTCCTCCCCACCCTCCCACACCAAAACCAGATCCAGATAGTTTTACAGATATCACGGCATATCTTCCAACGGGCCTCTCGTTTCCGTCTCTTACCTCAACACCCGCCGCGACGGTGCACCCTGTGTCATTTTAAAAGCCCGTTTGCGCCCCGTCTAAACATCCCTGCCCTTTGTCTTGCCAAGTCGGCCGGGCCGTGCCGGTGGGACGGGCGTACGGCCGGGGGCCAGCGCCGCACTGTTTGCCTGCCTGTCTCTAAAGACCTCTAATTGTATTAAAAGTACTCCCCTCTGCAGGCCCTTACACCCTGATCTTTGTGTCGCTGAAAGTCGATACCTCAAAGCTCCTTTTGTTTTATACGGGGGGAAAAAAAAACTGTTTGGGAGCGGACCCCGGGATCTCCACCTGGCGTGCATGCCTCTCTCAACTGCAGATTATTACAAGGAACATCTGCTCGGGGGTCACCAGCAGTGTCAGTTGGCATAGAAAGATAGTCGGCGTGGATCATCTTCACTTGAGCCCCGCGCCCTCCCCCTGTTTGAAGTGTACACGACGAGAGGTTTCAGACTGAGGAGCAAGCGAACGGGGAAGGGAAGGGAAGGGAGGGGGGGGGGGTTATATGTTGGAAAAAGTCACACAGGATGAGTAGAATTATTTGGGTTAGGGTTAAGGTTTAGGGCTGGATTAGGGGTTAATCCCCCAATGTGGATTTGCACCAGAGGTGAAGGACACATGGCGTTCAGTTAAAGGGGCAGGGGGGGAAATGATGTCAATGTCCTTGAGTTGGAGTAGAGTAAAAAAATTATATATACCTGAATGTATGAATTCTTATTTTTCATCACTCATGAGCCCTACATATTTAAATTTGGGATGGGTCCTTTCTATGGAAGTCGCAGCGAAGCACCACCATTGTTTAACAGTAGCCCAGAATGGACAAATGTTACATATTTTTTAAGAGTGACAGCTACAATAGAATTTCTGATGTGTTTGAAAGGGAAGGCTACGACATGCTAAGACTATTAGCTACGACATGTATCTTCACATCGAGACGACACTCAGTCTGATTGTTGGAGCTATTCTCCATTTGAAAATATTTAGAGTTGATTTATTTTCTGTTTGCTTTTCAATTCAAGTTAATTTGTTATTTAGTATGTTGTTTGATGCAATAGGGTTATTTCTGGTGATTGATAATCAGTTTTGCTTTAATTGCACAGGGCCACCTGTGCAATTATTAGAGAGAGAGAGAGAGAGAGAGAGAGAGAGAGAGAGAAAACACATTTGTACTTTGTTGGAACAAAAATAACGAATAAAACATAAGAAACAGAACAATTGTTTTGCCTGGAACTTGGATTGCTTCCCCCTTGCGTGCAAGTGCGTAGCTGCCTCAGTGGCTATTTGATCCGATTTATTTGCGTTTGATTTATTTTTTTTATCAATTTACTTATTCAATTTTGACTTAATTTTATGTTGAAACAAATCGCCACATCACTTATAATATTATAATCATAATACCTGTAATATCCAAGTAAGAATGGGTTGGCATTGAAGCTACATAAGCACATGGAATAGTAAATCGGATGAAGTATTGTTTTTCTAATTCATCTGATTTATTAAACCGAAATTATCTAGCAAAAAAAAAAAAAACTATCATCTCTGATGTCTACCTGGCACACATACCCTTCCCAAACCCCCATCTCCATCCAACCCCCCACCCCCCAACCCCCACCACCCCCCAGCCCCCGGGCCCCCCGCCTGTCCTGTCCTAACCCAAACCCAGCTGGGCGGCACAGGGATCGTAGCCGTGTAACGCTGTGTCAGGTGCTATTAGGGGCTGTTAGGTGGCAGCCTCCATCACTCTCTGCCTCTCCCTGTGTCCACTCCAGGGGTGAGGCAGTGCAATTGCCTTACACACACGCACACCACGGCGCGGTGACAGGAAGGCCTGATTGGCAGTGACACGACCATGTTGCAGAGGGATGGTACAGGAAGAGGGAGAGCAGGGAGGGGGGGAGGGGGGGGGGACCCAGGTGGTGTCAGAGCAGCTCCACAGGGTGTTATTCTATCTATCCAGCACGACCTCTGATGGGAGATTCTGTGTGTGTGTGTGTGTGTGTGTGTGTGTGTGTGTGTGTGTGTGTGTGTGTGTGTGTGTGTGTGTGTGTGTGTGTGTGTGTGTGTGTGAGTGTCCCAGGTGTTAGCATGGCCACTTCCCCAGGTGCTCTGTTGGAGCATATTACATATACTGTACAATGACAGAGATGGCCCTGAATGAGACTGGATGGACTGGTCGGGGAGAAGCTGGTGTAAAGCATGTGACAGAGTGAGGGATGTACTTGCCTGCTCCAGTAAAGGTCTCTGCTCTGCTCCTAGATAAAACATGTATGTGGCAGAATCACTCTTATAGTAAAGAGTAAATTAGTTCAATAATGCATTTATTCTATTTATTGTTGGCGCCTTTCTGGACGCCCAAGGTCACCTTACATGCATAAGCATAGCTCATTTGTATGGGGATTTATCACTAGAATGCAATATTCATAACCACGATGTCATTTGTGCCTCATCATCTGAAAATACAAGTTGTGTTTTGTCAAAAAAGGACATGAGACGAGGGATATTTTCTTGGCTGTAGTATGTAGCTTCACCACTAGATGGCTGAAAATGTTAGGTGCTGCAGGTTGAATCACTTGGCCTTTTGAATACATTTTTATCAACTAAATCTAACAATGTCTGGCTATATGTAAGGAACCGTTCATCTGATCGACATAAAATAATCGTATTCATAGACATGTTCAATGTTAGTAAAGTTTGAATATAAATGCAAAGATAGCACCAAAGGAGCTCAGGGTGGAGCTCAGTGCCATCAGTCTACAGGCTGAACGTGTCTTCGGCAACAATGGTTGGGAATCTGGTCACATGACGAAAATATCTGACCAATAATTTGCTGTTTTAGTTTTACGGTATTGAACTGACATTCACATTAGTTATGGATGCCGACCTCCATCATGGCAACAACAGTCCCTAACTCTTCACATTTTGCCTTCATAATAAAAGCATGACATTATGATTTTGTTTCTGCACAAGAAAGTAAGCTCAAGTCCAAAAAAACTCACATTAATATAATATAACGTTGCCCTTAAACCTTGATAAGCAAATGCATAAATCAAACAAATGGCCTATTCCAAACAGGCAGGTTAAGAACACGAGCGTCCCTCATGTATTGAAATGCAAAAGTACTTGCTTGGTGATTCGCTGACTAAAAGTAAAACACCCTTCTTTGCATTAAGCTGCTATCCGCTGTGTGCCAGTGTAGAGTAAACAGCCGTGTGCATGACAGAAAGCAGGGCTCCCTGCTTTGTGATGAAGAGGAATGAAAGGTTCAGAAGAGGAGTGAGCATTAGGCCCCCCTGTGGGCTGCCCTTGTCTTGCCTGATCTAATGTGTTGAAAAAGTGATGGCAGCTCCCTGGCAGGATGTCTCTGTTTGTTTCAGCGTGTTGCCTGGCTTCCTCCCTCCCCCCCCTCCACCTGCCCCATGTCTCCACCTCAGACTTCCCACCATAATATAACGCGAATGCGGCCATTGATTTTCATGGGTCATTTGATATCACCGTATCATAGATTGTAAATGACCTGCATTCACCCCTTTCATCATTTAATCGTCCCAAACGCTACTTTTAATTAAAGGCAATAAAGGGTTCACTCAAATGAAATCCCCTACATCATGAATATGAGCTCACCGTGAGTCAATCATCTGCAATTAAATGGAGGCCATTTTCCAAATGAACTCAAAGGAGGTTACAAGGCTCCCACTGGTGCCAAGTGGCAGGTGCCAGTATAACACTGAAAGTTGCTGGACAGCGAAAGCAAACTACACCGTATCATGGATTGTAAATGACCTGCATTCACCCCTTTCATCATTTAATCGTCCCAAACGCTACTTTTAATTAAAGGCAATAAAGGGTTCACTCAAATGAAATCCCCTGCATCATGAATATGAGCTCACCGTGAGTCAATCATCTGCAATTAAATGGAGGCCATTTTCCAAATGAACTCAAAGGAGGTTACAAGGCTCCCGCTGGTGCCAAGTGGCAGGTGCCAGTATAACACTGAAAGTTGCTGGACAGCGAAAGCAAACTATATTGCACTGAATACAGATATGAATAACAGCTACAGTATGTGGGATTTAGTGATATCTAGTGGTGGGGTTGCATGTCGCAGTTCGCACCTAAATTCCAAATAGACTGCCATGTTTTTACAATAGCCCAGAAGGGACACACTAAATATTTCTTGAGCTTTAATGACAACTGAAGGCTACCATAGGTTCTCCTGCATGCTCGAATGGGAGGGGTGAGGCGATGGATACAACATGCAATTTCACCTGTCGATGTCACCTGATCTTACGCACTGCACCTTTGACTAAACCAGAATTTTAGGGTAACGGAAATAATCTGAGCATCGGGGATGATTATACAAGAAAAGCCATCTCTGATTTTATACTGTGTCCTCTTTATGTCCTCCTCTTACACACTGAACCTTTAAACAAGTTATGTTAAGTTCTTAAATTATTCTGAAAAATTCTAAATTCAAATCGATGGCATCCCAATGATGTCATCACACCCATGATCACGACATCTGTGACTTTTCGACTTCAGAAGTGCATTGCACATTCACACGTGCACTCACTTCCATGGTCATATTCCTCGTGTCACCAACAAACAGGATCCATCACACAATAATACCCATACAAGTAATTGCCTTTCTTCAGGCTACGAGGCCCTGAGGTCCTCTTGTTCTACCGAAAGCTTTGCTCATAAACTCCCGATTCTAAAATGTAATATTGCCAAGGCTCTGCTATTGTTGCTCACGCCCAAGCCTGGGCAGACACTGGTGTTAAAGCCGCGACTAAATCTCATGTTCTTCACATTGTTGTGCCATAACTCACTTAGCTTTTCTAAAACACAAGATATTTCCAGAGCGCTTGAAGGGAAATGACCCGTGCATCCGTTCTGACAGAAGGAAAAACTTAAATACACAACAATTTTTATACTCTGCTGTATATCTACCTCTATAAACCCCACACCCACTAACATTTCATTCCAAAATCAACAAAAACAAACATGCTCTGGGCCATCGACAACCACTTTGCTGCCGCCATTTATCCCTGATGCTGCAGATATATAAAAAAAATGTCACCACCACAAAGAAGGAACTCCGACAAACAATAAAGACAATTTAACAGTGATGTTCGGTGTAATCTTTAGAATCGGACAGTGTGGTTTGTCATTTCTTATTTGATTGAGTCTCGGTAAACAACATTACCACCTTAGCTTGGTGTTGCTTTGTTGCCTTTGGCTATCTGCCAAACGCGACCAACAAATCAGGGCTTATTTCATAAATGCATTTGCCCGGCCTATTGCATCGGACACAGGAAGATCAGATTTATTCAGGTATGTGAGCAGCGCCCGCCCGCTACACCCCACTCACACAATATCACTTATGTTATCGCTAATATCCACGGCGAGTCACGGCGGCACGCGTGTGTCCTGGAACTCTTCCTCACCATGTTGATACAAATGAAAGCATGTTGACTGAGAACCCGCCCAGCTAATAATTAGGCACATTTCCTTTTAATATATGTAACTCCGTGGCCCTCACACCTAGCGGGGTAGCGGCGGCGTGTGTTTACATGGCTCATCGTCTTTTGAAAGGGACACATCTTATTAGCGTTTGTTTGTCCCTTCGCCTTGAAAACCCCCAGCAAATGACAAGGGAGTTCATTCCCCAACATCTTTGAGCTGAACATGAAAGAACCTCCTGGTAATTAGTTATATAGAGATTAATGATTGTCAGCATCATAGCTTCTTCTGCTTTAATCAAATCAAACACACACAAATATATATGTGTGTGTGTGTGTGTGTGTGTGTGTGTGTGTGTGTGTGTGTGTGTGTGTGTGTGTGTGTGTGTGTGTGCGTGTGTGAGGACTGGATCTTCAAGCAACAACAAGGTTTTGCTAAATTAAAGAGTACATGGTGCATATTTAGCCTTTATGTGAAGCGGAGATGTGTAACGTTGAAGTCGCACGTTGACTACACACCCACGTGAAACGGAATAATGAAAAGAAAGTCAAAGTGTAGCAATGACAATAAAAATAACAATAGGATAAATCTTATTTTCCACCACTGTGCTGTGATTCATTGTCATTTGAGATATTTATTCTACTTGAATTAGAATTAGGAACTAAATTAGCTGCCTTGAGTATTTTAAAGATTCTCCATCAAATACCATGAGGAAAATAGGTAAACAGATCCATGCTGAGCTAAACACAGAGCCACCAACACACACACACACACACACACACACACACACACACACACACACACACACACACACACACACACACACACACACACACACACACACACACACAATGCAACAAAAATCATTGCTAATTATTTCAAGCAACACACTGATCAATCCTTCATAACATAACATCATTCCCCGTGTAGGTTCTCGGCTACAATCCGATTCTGGTTAATGTTTTTAAGGCGCTTGTGCCTTCAGCTTCTCTATCAGCTTTATGGATTTTACCGCAGCGAAACAGAAGCGGAGAGAGAGCGGCTCCCTCCGTTCTGAAGGAGTTTATCATGGCCCATCTGATTAGATTGACAAAATATTCAATAAAATGCTTGTTAAAGGTAATCTAATAAGAAGCCGTGCAATGTTACCCTGCATGGATCCAGATCGGGCTTATTGTTGAGTCTGCACACTGTAAATCATCCGGCGTTGGACTTAATTTTATTTGGATCAAACATGGTTTTAAATTCCGAAAAGGAAACCCAATCCGTTCCTTCCTTTACATTTTCATGAGATTTCTGAGACAAGGGCGGCTCGGGGTATTAGCACCTCCTGAAAATGTGCACCCCTGCACATTTATGAAGCACCGAGCTTCCCATCCCAGCCTGGATTTCTCTCAGGTGAAAGGTTCCAAATCCCTCTTTAGATGGGTTGATCTTCTCAGGCCCATTATGCCCCTTCACTGTGACAGACTGGAGGCTGAGAGACAGTCCAGGGCAGAGCAGAAGATAAAGGGGGAATTAAAGAGGGAAACCAAACTCGACTTCAGCATTTGTATAACTTACCCTATCTTACACCTGAGCATTAGGACAATTCAGTTTGTATTCAGGCCTTAATGCCTTGTTTCCCATCCCCTTTTCAAACCACTGGATAAAGCCCCCGCACACTCAGGTATCAGCAAATCATTCTGGGAGTGGAGACAAAAAGTTTCTGTACGACTGAAGAACAAAATGATTTCGCATGTCGTAATCCATCTGTGGGCTGATTTAGGTACTTTTTCCACACTGCTGAAAAAATGCCTAATGTATGCATTATTGATTTTTGAGAGGATGCTATGAATGATTCATAATGAATGTGTAGATAAATATACATTTTACTAGGGCACAATATTTGTGGATGATTATGCCTTTAAAAAGATGGTAAAAACAATCAGTGTTTGGTTCAAGTACCAAAATGAAAATGTGGAATCTTGCATTTCTGCATAAATGGAATAGGATATAGTATAATTTGAGAGGCTGCATGCATAGGACGTAAGGGAACCTATTTCTGAAATAATACATTGAAGTGATTATAAATTGATGAAAATGTCAGTATGTAATTGTTTTGTAATATTTTTAGAGGAATTTTCTCAAAATCTTACACACTGCACCTTTGAAGCAAAAGTGAAATCTGAGTGTCTCAGATTTCCGGGTCGAATCCACTAAAATTGTACTATACCATCACCATTGACTACAATGTGCATATACATTTTTCGCAAAATAAACTTCGGTGTTCACTTCTCACTGGATCAGAGCGGCAGTGTCCAGTTTCCCTCGTTCCCCCAGAACAAAGAGTGTATCTGATGACAGTGAGCCCACTGAGCTGAGGGCGACAACCCAGTAACCAAAGAAAAGGCTGGGATTGACTGTTGGGAAAACCTCCGGGACACAACTCATCCCTGAAGCAGCTGATCACAACACAAATGACAAATAATTGAGCGGATGATGGATGACGGGATTAGATTTATGGGTTGAAACAAGGTCAGACATCTCGCTTCCACCTGATAAACCAGGACGCCGCTCCCGACGATGGAATCAGAATTATGGTTATGTGTATGATAATTCTCCCATCGCAGCCTTGGGAAGGTTGTTAAGGACTTGTGGGATATGCAGTAGGTGTTGGGTTTAACGGCTGAGCCGCCCGGGTCAAAACACAAGGTCAGAGGAACAAGGAGACGGATCCGTTTACTGCTACTGGGCTTTGGCTCACAGGAAGTGGTTGGATTTTGGTCAATTTCACGGAGGTGTCCAGACAGAGGACTATAAAGTGACAAATCAAATGTGATTTTTGACACTGAAATCAGTACTTTCACTTACAGACCATACTATGAAATATCACTGATGAAGTGAAAACATTAAAGGTGCAGTGTGTAGGATTTCGGAAAATGTTCGTCACTTAACAAAACTGTTATTTATGACGTTTTACAAATGTATTATCACCTCAGTGTATGACTTGCCTTTCACATAGTGCCTTGAATCAGCTTTAATGTATATTTACACCGGGAGTGGGTCCACCCTATGGGGGCCGCCATGTTTTTGCAGTAGCCCAGTGTGGACGTAGTAAACATCTTTTGAGCTTTCATGACAACTGAAGTCTACCATAGGTTCTCCCGCATGCTCTAAAGTGTGAGGGTGAGGCGATGGATACAGCATACATCTTCACCAGTAGATGTCACCAAATCTTACACGCTGCACCTTTAAGTTGTAATTTTGCGCTTCATAAAAAAAGGTCTTGAAACTGGAGCGTGTAAATCATGACTTCCGCAGAGGCTCCTTTATCGTCTCCCTCTCCATTCTTCTGCCGTGTTGCAGTTAATGAACTAGAAAATACAGTTTTGCTACAAAACACTGACTTTTGAAGCCTAAATCTTTTAATGGCACATTATATTGTAGACATATGACCTTATGTGCAGTTCCGATTACACACTCCGGAGTAATTTATGATTACAGGCGTCGACTCCTCTCCTGCCTTCGACGAGATTTTGCATTTCAAAAAAACATACATGCGAGAGGATATCTCCATTTCATTTATTTATAAAGGCAATTCCCAGCGCTGATAAGGAACCTTCGCTTAAAAAGTACGATGTTTACCATAAATCCTCTTCCTCTGATGAGATCAATCACTTGGTCATGAACTCTACACTTCAGGCACATAATGAAGGCCAGCCTCTCGTATGTGGACTTTTATTTTTTTCTTCTCCAAGACAAACTGGAGCTCACAATACTGTTTACTTTGCCGTTAACTCATGAGGAATAAATTACCCACTTTAGAGGTTTCCAAGTTCACTACCGGTGTGAAAACAGCCGCAGAAGTTTACTATTTATAGAAGCTAAGTGGTTAACTTTTATATGCACTTTGGTAGTTTTTTTGCACAGTTCGTCTCCTTCATCCTCCACAGCTCGAGGACAAAGGAGCTGTTAACCGTCGAGAGCCAATAAAAGTGTTATAGCTGCCATCTTTAACATGCTGCGAAGCAGGCAAGCCTTAAACAAACTACAGTCTGCGGCAGAAGAATGATTAACTCTTGTATTTAGAATGTTCATGTGTGTAAGGCAGCCAACCATATTTTTTCCAAATGGTTGAATTTTATTTAAAAAGACATAAATTCCTCCTGTATCCGGGCCTATACATTCAATGTTGGCCACAGGATGGGATGTATAAATATGTTCTTCTTTCTTTCCTGAGTCGCTGATTTTATATGATATAGCACTTGCATGCATCAAATTGAATGAAAGAATGGCTCATTTAGTTTATGAAGAAAGTCTCTACGGTTATAATGTATTAATGGACAATTCTAGACCATTAAATGTGCCTATTTTCATCATCAGATATAAAGAAAATAACCTTGTTTAAAGGTGCACTGTGGTAGATTTGGAGACATCTAGAGGTGAAGCTGCATGTAGTATCCATAACCTCTCCCTCACCCTCCTGAACATGCAGGAGAACCTATGGTAGACTAAAGATACTTAATACGTCCACTCTGGGCTACTGTAAAAACATGGGGGCCGCCATAGAGAGGACTTGCTCTTCATGCAAATATGCCTTAATGAGCCTGTTTAAGCAAAATGTAAAAGAATAAAAATAAAATAAACTTATAAGTGATTATAAATTCATGAAAATGTCAGTATGCAAATGTTTTGTAAACAAAAATGACACTGCATCTTTCATGGCCACAATGAAAAGGAGTCATCGCTGGAGCCCACGAGCAATAAATAGTTTGAAAAAAATGTAAACAAAATTGCAACCAAACATATTTCTAGAAACAGATTGATAAATGCATATGCGTTAATACTGTATATTTCCACAAAATACCATGTTGAACATGATCCATGCATTACTGGAAAAGCAAATACAAATTCCAATTCATCTGAGAAACCCGTCCATATGGTGTCCTATATGTTATGTTTATGAGTAGCCAGTGAGTGAATGCTTGGCCATAGACAGGTCATTACTTAAGCGGTCAATGCGCACACTTTGCCTTTTGAAAATAATTTGTCTAAGACCAAAATAAATCAATGCATATTTAGAGAACATATGTTACTAGATTTGGACAAGCTGCAAAAGCCCGGCTCCATTAATAAATTGGGAACGTGTGGATTCATTACCGTATGGATCTGGAGAGCGTATCCATGCAAATGACAAAGAAATGCAAATGCACGGGCATCATCAAGCAGAGTGCTCAAAATAGATTGCAGCAAGGTAGAATATTGGGGCCTGCCACAAACATTTCCACGGGACCTGGTGTATCTATCAATTCAAAAATCATAGTGTCCAGTGTCTTCAACGTGGGCATACATTATGTCAGGGGCGATCTTTGGATTTTGTTGTTGATCTACAACAGGAGAGGTAAGCAGTGCTCACTTTCCCTGACAAATGGCATTGTAACCTACGAGCGAAGATCTGAAATTGCTCTTCTTAATTGCCCTTTAAGACGGCAGCACCAATTATTAATCAATGGGTGTCAAGGGAGCCGGGGCCCTCCCTGTATTTAAAGCAATAAATTGCTGAATTATATTCATATTTATTCTAAGTAGCTCTTCATTGTAATTGGCATGTTATTAGGCCGGGGGCTTTTAGTCTGTATCAAAGTAATTCAATTAGAAAAAAAAAAAAAGTGAAATATAGATCTGTCTGGGATAAACAAACAAGCCGGGCTGTAATATGACAGGAATGCGGTGAAGAGTCTGGTTAAGTAGCTCATTATTTTTGCCCCTTCCTTGAGGAAAAGAGCTGCTGCAGGAGTATAAGGGCCCCGGTTCCATTGTAGCAGCCGGGGACGATGGAAGCACCTCATCAATCCACTTATCCCTGTTCTGTTGGTTGGATAATCTGAGTGTCTGACACTAATGGTGAAGTTGCCTCATGACTGAGAAAATATACAGAGAGGAGCCAGCTGAACCTCCTCCTCCTCGGGTGTCTTCCTCTCTCGTCTTTGGACACTCTCTCTCCTTCTCTCTCTCTCTCTCTCTCTCTCTGTCCCAGCCAAACACACACAAACATGTAGTGCATTACTCTCTCTCTCTCTCTCTCTCTCTCTCTCTCTCTCTCTCTCTTTTCCAATGTTCAGTCAAGAGGGTAATCCTAAGCCCCTTTACTTATCTAAGGAGGAATTTCCAGCATTAGTCATGATAAGACACAGGTCCTCGCTGATAACGCGAAGGAAAAGCTCTCCAAAGCTAACTAAGGAGGAGATACTCGTGGAATGCAGTTTCTGTATGAAACCCGCTGGATTCAGACCAAGGGCTATTGTCTTCATTGCTTTAAAGGTGCAGTGTGGAAGATTTCAATCGTGTTTGTGACTTCTATTGGTGGAAAAAAAAGGCATTTTCAGAATCAACACAGTGAATGTATTCTCTTTTCCTATCATCCTTTAGTGAGCTCATTAATGTATATTTACGTGAGTGGCGGGTCCTCTCTATGGGGGCTCCCATGTTTTTACAGTAGCCCAGAGTGGACCACCTATTGCACAAACTGTGTTTCAGGAGTGCATTTGCCTGGCGCTCGTTCAGTTTCGGAATTTTGACTCTGAACAGGCCGATGAGCCGCCACTCTGAAGTTTGCTCTGGGGGAAAAAAAAAAAAGAAGTACATGCTATGTTTTGCAATGTATTGTTCGAGGGCTGTGCAGGTCAAAGTGATTTAAACCCTTTGGGGAGCGTTTGGCTCATGTGAGGATGGAGCGGCACCTCAAGAGGAGGGGTTGGCGGCTGTAAAGATTTATCATTTCTATGAACTTTTCTACAAGTGTCACGCCTCATCCAGAAACAACAACACAGGTATTTAACCTGCTCCATGTCAAGCTCTGCCTGGAAACCCCCCGTCCCCCCCTTCATCTTCATCACCAGGGGAGTCTGCGAACATTTGTTTATTTTCAACGTCAACTAATTGACCAAACTATCTTGGACGATTTTCCTAGTCGCAGCGCCACGGGGCGAACGCGACCAAAACGAACACGCCCCCTCCTCGCAGAAACAGCGTCTGACGGATGGCAGCGGGTTCAAACGGAGGTTAGGGCCTGTACGAGCGTGGAGAAACTAAAACAGTGGGCCTTGCAGACGAACCATCCCCCCTCCCCCATCCTGAATCCCGTGTTAAAGAAAGCAGCTCTGTCACATTAATCTTGGGAGCGAACTTGCAAAGCAATTTGTTGAAGGTCAGCAGAATATGTGATAAAAGTGTAGTCTTGTTAAGCATCCATCACGGCCTGATTCGGATTTTGAGCAAAGATGTAGTGACAAAAATACACAATGGGTTCAGGGTAATGGCTTTAGGCAGGGATATTGGTTTGGGTAATACAGTTAATAGGTCCTTGGATCTGGGGGCTCTTTTAGGCAGATATGAGAAGCATCACCGGCTGTCATATCCCCCGATGAGAGTATGCATTAGAGCAAACTCTATTTAGTAAAAGACAATTCAATTAGGGACTATTCAGAGACCCCGGATTATTTCCCTACGGGCACTGGCGCGGTCGAGGCAATATTCAGATTTCATTGTGTTTTCAAAGTGGAGAAATGTCAGCGGCTGGCTCCTGCAGTGGTGGTTGGTGTGGGGGTTGGGGGTGGGGGGGGGGGGTGGTTAAGAGGAGGAGGGAGGGGGGGAGGGGGGGGGGGGGGGGGGGGGGGGGGGGGGGGGGGGGGGGGGTGGCCTGTGTGGACGTTTATATTTCAACGGTCAAACAAATGAAGACAGAATTTTCTCAATACGGCCTTAATGTACAGTAGCAATATATTTACTGCTCGAGTGGCCGCATTCATCTTATGGCACAGAGGCTTTGTTTATATAGAGGGATGAGTTTTCCATTTGAATACATTCTCCTATATAAAATAAAAGCACTAAAGACAAGAATGATGAGCCGCAGCTCGAAAACACAATAAAGTGCATGTTTGGTACAAAATTAAAGGTGCGGTGTGCAAGATTTGGTGACCTCGAGAAGTGAAGTTGTGTGTTGTATCCATTACCTCACCCTTACCCTTCTGAGCATGCAGGAGAGCCTATATATAAACTTCAGTTTGCATTAGAACTCAAAAGATCTAGTCGGCTTCCATAGAGAGGAACCCATCCTCATGTAAATATACATTAATGGGCTCGTTTAAGGGTAATGGGGGGAAAAAATCATTTTTCGTGCTAAAAATGACCAAAATCGTACACACTGCACCTTTAAAAGAAATTATTTATAAAGAATTGTAAACAATATCCCGGTGTAAAATTTGGCCAAACACAGAGTACAACCCTCTCAATTTCACATCGTACAAATAAAGGGGCAGAACACTCGACAACTGATGTACACAATTTACATTTGTAAAATTTACAGCGCATGACAAGACGGGAGACTCCATACATCAAAGACATATGTTGCACGTATCAAGTGTGACCAGTGAGTTATATACTGTACATCCTCCATCAGCGAGCATGAAAGTATATTTCTATGTCACACTCACACATGTTGCGCATATCGTGTATGTCAGTGCACGGGACATATACTTTAACATTCTACTATGTCAGTGCATTAAGGCATATGTCTACACGGTACACACACATGTTACACAAATCAACGGACGCCGAGACTACACCTGTCTCTACATGAAACCGGAGACCCGCGCCCGCATCCAGGGGCCGCGCAGCGCAGTGACAATGCAACTGGGTCACAGATAGTCATAAATCCAGCCTCCTAAGGATATTACACGAGAAACCGAGATGCCGGCGAATCAATTCGCAGTTCAGTGAAGGGGCTCGTAAAGCGTCTTTACCGACTCATCTAAATCCAATCAGCCCGACGCCTGTGTAAACAAAGACGCACAGTGTTTCCCGCGAAGGGAACCTCCTGAGGACGACACTGCAACGGCGAATTCTTTTCTTCTTTTGAATTGGAATGCCAACGTTTCATTGTATTCTGTGACCTTGCTTTGGACTGTGCTGTTTTGACAGTGCCTAACTTTATTTTGACAGATCGGGGGGGGGGGGGGGGGGGGTGGGAGGGGGGGGGGGGGAGTGGGCTGAGCTGCAATAGGAAGAAACTAAACAAACACTTCTTGGAAAACATAAAACTTCACAGTGTCGTCGCAATTAATGACGCGCTTGAAGAGTTCTTCCTGGAGCGAGGAGAGGGCAGACAATTTTACCAGTGGAAAGAAAGAAAGCAAGAGAGATGTCTCAGTAGATTAATTCGTCCTAGTCGCAACGGTGTTATTACCGGGAACAGCTCCAGGATTTCTATTTCGCTTGTGAGACTGCGTTGATGAAGTGCTCAAAGCTCAGGACATGAATCTCGGCGTGCAACACGAGTTAGGCAGATTCGAACTGTGTACATTACATATCTCCTCTGCGGACATATTGAATGACGGACGACATGACATGATAGTGGCAGGCTACGAAGATTTATTCTGAAATCCAACCATATCACATAACTGCTTTGAGAACAGTAAACTTGGTGCCTGACTCCGACTGACATTCACTTTAAATCCAACACTGAATCATCGTCCTTCATGCTGCTCCGTCTCACAGACGCTCCAACAATGCCGTGAATGCATTTCAACACCAGCTCATGTAACATTCAGTGTTTTCTTGAATTAATTAATCAATACATGAGCTTAATCACTATCAGCAGACATGCTGACCTGTCCGTCGGTGAGGTATGTGACGTTAGAATATGCTGGCAAACCTCAAATCTCAATGAGATTCACCGGTAGATTCCACCAAATCTTACACACTGCACCTTTAAAAAGGAGTCTGAAATCCAGGTCCCATTCTTGAAAATGATGACTCAGGTTTAAATGCATCTGCTCATTATCAATATACTTTAGAAATCCTATGATTCTAAAAATGATCAGAGGTCATTTTTGTCACATCTAAAGATATTACAAAACAATTACATACTGACATGTTCATGAATCTATAATCACCGAAATGTTCAATCTTTTTTTCCATTCCCCTTAAATGAGCCAATTAATGTCAACTTACATGGGGAGCGGGTCCACTCTTTAGGAGCCGCCATGTTGTGAATGCATTTCAACCCCAGGTCATGTAACGTTCAGTATTTTCTTACTATCTAATTAATACACGAGCTCAATCACCATCAGCAGACGTGGTGACCTGTCGTCCGTGAGGTGTGTGATGTGAAAGTGGGCTGGCAACTCTATTCCTCGAGACCCAACGACAGACAGGACCTAGGTGACGAAGCGCGACCGTCCGTATAGTCGCCTGTGGAACAAAGGAGCTTGATATCAGCGCAATGCTCGGGCCGGTGTTTTGCTGCCGCTCGTCTCAGCGGGGCGAGGGCTCTGCCTCCCGCCGGGCGGCTGGTCACTGCCCTTCTCACGGGCTGTGTGGACACTGACTTGTCAGAAGAAAGAGAGGACAAGGTTGACAATGTCCTTTTCTTTTCCCGTGAGTACCACACAGATCTTTGGTCAACTCCGGCAAAGTTTGACTACATCTTTTGTCTGTAGGAGTTGGGGGGGGCGAGAGAGAGAGAGAGAGAGAGAGAGAGAGAGAGAGAGAGAGAGAGAGAGAGAGAAGGAGAGAAGAAGGGGGGAAAGGGGACACAACAGCGACCATATGTTCAATGTGACCCTCATTATTCTCAATTAGGGCAGCCATCCATGGAATGGTCTTGCTGATAACAGCCCATAACACCTTCAGAGGAACGGATCACAATCTCCCGGTGACACGATGGACGAGCGCGGGTGGCGAGCGGGTGCGTGCACGGCCGCGTATGTGTGTGCACGTGTGGCACAAACGCCTCCTGTAAGCAGCGTGCAAACACGCACTCGCCGCTGCGTAGCAATACTTGCCTCCATGTGCATGACACACGTACACAGAGGAGATTTACATCCTGTGGGATTTTCTCCTTGGCTTTCGGTTTTGTGTGTGTGTGTGTGTGTGTGTGTGTGTGTGTGTGTGTGTGTGTGTGTGCGTGCCTCAGGGACCTGTGGCGAGGTGGGGCAGCCCGGCAGGCAGACAGGCTCTGCCAGCTTCTGGAAGGCTTTACAGGGGGTGTGCGGGGGCCACAGCCCAGGTCCCCAGGACGTCTGGATGGATGAGTTGATGGAGAGTAATGGGGTCACATTGAGCATATGATGTAACGACTAACCTTATCCCTAACCGTTAATGACATTATGAATCTGGCAGCGCAATCTCTCTCTCTCTCTCTCTCTCTCTCGCTCTCCCTCACTTAACAAGAACAATATTTTTACAGGGTATAGTTGGAGGTTGTATGAGGGGTGCGGTGGGGAGGGTGCAGGGGTGGGGGGGGGGGGGGGGGCATACTTTTTTTTTCTTTTTGGCCGGGGGGGGGGGGGGGGGGGGGGGGGGGGGGGGGGGGGGGGGGGGAGCATACTTGTCTAATCTCTTTGTTCCACATCCCTAACACTCTGGCGTTTTCCGTTATTAGCGCCGAGCTGAAGGTGACCCACACAAGGAGCAGGCGGGCAAAGTCAGAGTGAGCTTTTACAGACGCCTCTCATTTCACTTTTTGAAAATCAGAAATAATTGATGATTTTTGGCAAAGTGCACAGCCTCCATATTTATTCATAACCACCAGTGCAAGTGCAATAAATCCTCATAAAACACCACCTTGTAAATAAAATGAATGTCGTTTATTTATTTTTTTTGTAAACACTCAAAGTAAATGAACATTCTTGCGGAAAATAAATAAATGAGGCTCGTGCAGGTCATTTGTGACCATCCCCTCCCTGGCCTGCTTCCCAAGCTCTTACTGTAACCCAAGGAAGCGGTGACATCACCCCCATTCCTTCTTGCGCTGAATTCGAAATGGCCCAGGTGATTAAGTTCCCCATAAAGCGACGGGAGTCAGTGCAAGGCCGCGGCATTGAACAGGCTCATTGATTAAAACCAAACGAGAGCCCTCGGCGCGCTGCGGTGGCGGCAGCGCTGCGGTGGCGGCGACCACCGCGAACCATCCGTCTTTGCTCTCCTCCTCCTTGGACCATTGTCTCAGTCGTCCTGCACCGTGTCCAAACACAAGTCTCCTCAGCAGCACTGGCACAATAAGACGGGGGATCATGACCCCTCAGTGTGAATTCAGTCATCTAAAATGTATAGTCGTTATGATTGTCCAACATGGCGGCATTTGTGAGGAGAAGCCGCTCCTGTTGTAAAAGTAAGGGCTCTGTTGTATAATGTAAACAACGATTTATTCATTTGGGATTGTATTTCATTTCTCAAATGGGAATGACTTCCTTTGAATATTCCACAGCGGACATATACTAAGACAATAGCCTGCCAAATGACCCTAATCATATTAGTTCTTTGTTTTGAGCCCTATTTGTTGAAATGTAACAGCTAAACCATCAAATCCAGTTTTTATTCATTTCATTTTAATCCATTTTTATTGAGCCCAGTTAAAACTGCCTGTGATGGATAAGAACTCTGTAAATATCAGAATATTTATTGGCATATTTTGATATTTCAGTTGTCAGAGTTACAGAATTGCAAAATCGCTGATTAAAAGCCATAGCAGAATCCAATGATTTCTCTCTGGATCTATTCCACATTCCACAAAAGTTAAAGTAATTATTTTCTAATCAACAAACAACACTAATCTAGATTAAATAATAAAGCTCCATAGTTGCAATATTATGTGAGACAAATTCCACAGCACACTGGATGTCATTTGAATCTGCCATAATAAATTGATGTGGTCTTCCTGAACTCCAACTATTGCCTCAAAACAGTGTTTCATCTGTCGTGTAACCTCAGCCACAGCCACACACCATCTGAGCCACAGCGTTTACAATAATCAATACCCTGACCATGACCTCAGCTGTTCAATAAATGTTGTGCTACTGTAGTTAACTGAAAATAACTGTTCAAACTATGCCAATGCATCAGACTGTAGAAAACTGCATTTATTCACACTGCTACTAAATCCACATCTCGGTGTGGAAACATAATCAGTGTAAGTGCTCATGTTGACTTTCCCGAATCTGTAATGCACTGGATTACATATAAAAGGTATAGTACTGGAATACATGAGAACACTACACACACTACATACACACACACACACACACAATAATCAAGCCAGAGATCCCGCCTCCTCCTCCTCCTCCTCCTCCTGTGTACACCTAAAACAGAACAAGCCCATACAAGTTTGAAATTGATGAGTGCGCCACTACAAGTTCATGACTTTGACCTCCAGGGTATTTGATCCCTTGACACTGAGTTTATTTTTCTGAAGCTACAGCTTGATATTCCAGCACTTAATTTAAGAGTGCAGTTAAATCACAGAAGCCATAATATGTCAGGCGATCCCAGCACTGGAGGTAAAAAGAGAGTGAAAACAGGGCGGGGGGGGGGGGGGGGGGGGGGGGGGGGGGGGGGGGGGGGGGGGGGGGGGGGGGGGGGGGGGGAAAACAGTAAGTAATGAAAAAGCTATGATTGCTTTTCTGTCCCTCCAAATGACAGTTAGCACCTCAATGACCTGCTCGGGGCAGGGCCATCTAGAAATGACACGCTAAGGCACAACGTCATCTAACAGGGTAGTTACAAAAATCAATACAAAACCCATTTCAAAGATGCTCAGCCAGTGTGTGTGTGTGTGTGTGTGTGTGTGTGTGTGTGACACAGAGGGAGAGAGAGAGAGAGAGAGAGAGAGAAGGACCCACTGTTATGTTCATTTATTGAGTAGGCCTGAGGGGCAGAAAACAAACTTTTCTGATATACACATTACCTCGCAAGCAAAGGAATTCTGAAGGCTAAGCAATAACTGCATTCCCAGCACTCTATTACTTAAGTCATGAAGAGCCCCCCCCCCCCCCCCCCCCCCAACAGGTTTTTTTTTCATTGCATGTCAAGTACAGCTTAATTCCACCCCCCCCCCTCCCCTCCCAAAAGCCCTCTTCATTGTCACACATTTAACTAAACTAGGTATTGGCCACTGGAAGAAGAATGGCCCTTTGTCCGCTGGGGAATCGATATGCAGTCTTTCTGACATTCACGGCGAACACATGTAAACCAGCCGGCCCCGGCCGTACGACTATCTTGTCTTGTTGGGATCCTGGCAAACATCACCATATATTATCCCCTTTGATTTGTTGTCAATACCCAATCACGGCGAAGAGGTGCAGGTCTAGCGGAGCACAAAGACACTAAGGAGTGTAAAACAGACAAATGGGCAGGGGGGACATCAATCCGAAGGGCACGTCAGCCGGGCCCCTGATGAAATAGGGCCCCGTGTCGACGGCTGAAATTTATAGACAGTAACATGTGAAAGTGCTCACTCCTCACAGCCCAGAGAGAGGTCAATAGCCTGATGCCTCTGTCCAAATGGGGATCTCATTAAGGCAGTTCATAACGAGAAGGGGTTTTCTCGCTTCCCGAGGATTTGCCGTTTCAACTACTTTACGTACGTTACGTCGAATAGAGATTAATGTACATAGCACTTTACTTTTTAATACCTTTTGATTATAGTTGCAGTGTGTAAGATTTGGGTCCATTTTTGTCACTTCTGTCGGTAGGAGTAGAATAACAAAAGAATTATCTACAGATATTTTTTCGAATGAATTATCACGTAAATGTACGACTAGCTTTTCACATAATCCCAGAAAAAGGCCTTTAATATATATTTTCATCAGGAGCGGGTCCACCCTATGGGGGCCGCCATGTTTTTACAACAGCCCAGCGTCGATGTATTAAACTTCTTTTGAGCTTTAATGACCCATGACCCTGGGCTACCATAGGTTCTCCTGCATGCTCCAATGGGGTTTGTAGAAACAAACAAGGGATAGTTAAGTTGTTTGGTTGGTTGGTTAATTGGGGGATAACATACAGTATTTGCACCCAACCACCATTTACTGTTGATAAATGAAACTACTTAATAGCCCCCTAATGATAGTTGATCATTTAAGGTTTTCCCAGTCATTTGATGCAACATTTAAAGGTGCAGTGTGTACGATTTGGTGACATCTAGTGGTGAAGTTGCGTGTTGTATCCATCACCTCACCCTAGCTCTCAAAAGATGTTTAGTGTGTCCACCCTCGGCTACTCTGTAAAAACATGGTGGCCCCTGTAGAGAGAACTGGCTCCTCATGTAAATATACATTGATGGGCTCATTAAAGAGTAGTGGAGAAAAAATAATACATTCAGGTGATTATAATTTCAAGAAAATGTCAGTATGTGATTGTTGTGTAATATTTTTTGAAGCGACAAAAGTGACCAAAATCGTACAGACTGCACCTTTAAGCTTCCCACACTGTATTATTTGCAGTATACCCACACATACAGGATTGATGTCAGATATCATTATTGTGTTGGGATCAGACCTGAAAGCCATAGAACTTGAGACTATATTGGTTCTGTTCTATATCAGAATCCCACTTGTTTAAATTTTGGACGGGACACACACGACAGCAGATGATGCCGGATTCAACAAGGATATTCTTTCTGCAAACACAATCAAATAGAGGTTTCACTGTGCGTCAGCTACATTTCCTGTGAGAAGTGTGTTTCAGCCGCAGCGGCACGGCGATATACAGAATGTGGTTCCAGAAAATTACAAACGATATGAGATGACGTGGCTTGCACTGATGGACCTAAAACAATCTAAGAGAAAACACTGGTACATTGTCTGGTCACACACACACACACACACACACGCACGCACACAGATATGCACATGGAAAATAAATCTAATGTTTGCACTGCCTTCAAAGCTGTCAACGTCAGGAGACACCGGTGGTGATTCAAAATAATCGGGGAGCCAGGTAACAAAAATAAATTTGGGGCCTGACACGCTGTTGGAAAAGAATGGCAATCAGCAAATTTAATGCATTTCTGATGTATATTTAAGGCTCTGACACCAGGCCACAGATGTACATGTGTTGGGTTTCTATTTTGCAAAAGATATGGTCGGTGATAACCTATTATGGGACATCGGCAGCTTTCCCACATGCCTGGGCCTGGCGGAGGAAAAATTCCATCACTTGCTCTTTCCAGGAGATGTAATATCGAAACAAATTATGGCCGGAATTGAAAAGTCACAAGCTTATTCTGTCTTGATCAAACCACTGCCAAGAGGCTAAGTGTAGAAGTGGAGATACTTCCAAAATGCTTTTTATTACATTATTATCATTGACATCCTCTGCACTCAAAAGTTCACAGCTTTAGTTTTTGGGGATTTGTATTTGTTTTGGATGTGATCCAATAATACAGCGGCCAAAAAAATCAGAATATCTGCAAAGACCCGAAAATTCATTAGTTAATGTGAAATTACTTGTGGCTGTAAATCAGGATTACTGAGCTTAATAATATAATAATGCAGTGTAGTAGGCTGTTTGTAATGTTAGGTTCTCTTGTCCTATGACAGGGCTCTGCAGTCTCACACCCTCACCATGTGATACAAGCATTTCAACCTCTTCACATGCTCACATGCAAATGATGTATTTCTAAAATAAAAAAAAATATATATAATGATAATGCCCACCAAGACATACGGAGAAACATCATCAATTTTCACATTTCAGCCAATCAGAAAAAATACCTTTTGCTGTTTCTAGGTAAATTTCGTGATCTTTGTTGCCATTACATAAATGCACACCACCAGTAGAGTGATGAAGGTAGAATGTATTCATTCATCATTCATACTCAAAACTGTACTTCATCCATTCTGTAGAGTAGATGCTAATGATATGATAATGCATATAAAATCATCACTTATTCTATAATCACTTCATTCTGATAGAAATGGGAAAACCATCACCTGAATTGTACATCCTCAACTGAACTTGGGTTATTTTGTCCAATGTTGCTCACACCCAAGTTAATATGGTGAATTTTGAACATACATATTTTGTACGTACAATCTCTCAGGCTGTTTACTGTAATTGACACGTCTAGTATGAGGCCAACTATATGAACGGTCCCATACAGACATAATGTGACATAAATGCGATATAAATATAGAGGAAATGTGCACATACCCTGTCATTTAAGTGCATAGGAAACACACACACAGTATTCAAAGAACAAATACCAAACGGCACAACAACCGACTACAGTGCGAGATTCCGATCAATGCGACCTTAACACTGTCTGTAATCAGTCAGCGGTACGGCGTCTGAAGCCCGACCCAACACGAAAACAAGCCATTAACATGACCCCCACCCTGCAGACAAACCGGATTTGGCGAGACATTGTTTGTAACAAGTAATGACGACATCTAAAAAGTACATAAGGTTTGATTGGCTGGAGCAAGAGCTCTCTTCGGGCGGCAGTTACCATAATGAAAGAAGTCTCATCTGGGTTTTATCGTAAGGAATATTGAGCCGCGCGAGCGCTGCCTTGCTCTACGGTGGCCCGCGGGCACTTTATTCTTCCGAGCCCTGATCAGTCCTGACACACAAGACGTCTGCTGAGACCCAGTTAAAGATTTCTATTATCATATCAAATCACACACCAGTGCTCTCATTATGAATGACACGTCTCGAACAGTGAATAAAGCCTGCTCTACATAATGCATAATTACAAAGTTTTTTGAAGGCATATGGTAATATATTAGAAGAGCTGATGTCGGAGAGAATAGACTCGGCGGAACATTAAACGATCTCATAGAAGTTGGGAGATTACGGTCGGGTACAGTGACTTCCTGACCCGGCTGGATCCCTGTAGATGGCTGCAGCCGCGGCGGACAGCCGAGGGCCGGGCGAGCGCGTCGGCTCGACCCCCCCCCCCCCCCCCCCCCCCCCCCTCCCGCCCCCCCCCCCCCCCCCTCGCTCCCCCCCCCCCCCCCCGTCCTTGCCGAGACCTCGTTAACGACTTAGAAGACCCATCAATATTTAACAACTTTATGATTGAAATTTCAAATTCATCTCCTCAATGGTAAATCACAAAGGAGCGGGAGCGAGGGGAAGGGGAGAGAGAGAGAGAGAGAGAGCGAGAGAGAGAGAGAGAGGACAGCCATTCTTTTTTTTTTTTCGTTTTTCTTTTATCAGACGGCTATTTTGAATAAAGACTGTGATTTAGTGAGGCCACACCAAGTCAATTAGGGGCAGAATATCTGAGCTCCATTTAAATAGCTATTGGATCTCCATATGGGATCTGACCGTCGAACAATCGCTGTGATATGAAAACATACGACTCCACCAGCAGGGAAACGGAGGAGTGGGTGCGAGATACAAGAGTGATTTCCTTCCCTCGTCTCTCTACAACCCTCGTTCTCATTCCTCTCTCTCTCTCTCCCTCCCTCCCTCCCTCCCTCCCCCTGCCACCATCTCTCTGCTGGTCCCTCTTCCTTGATTCCAGCCCATCCACTCTTCTTTTATGCATTTCTCAACCCCCCCTGCCCTCTCCTGTTCGTTCGACAGACTCGGAGTCAGAGAGCAAGAGATATGGTTTTACTATTTTATGAAGGTGTGAGGTTTCACGGTGGGGCCCGGAGTTTCCCCGTGTCCGACAAAGTCCAATCACTGGCGAGAGGGCGCCGCCAGAGGCCAGTCACATGTTTGAAAAGGTTTCATTTCATTTTTGTCACTTCTAAAAAAGATTACAAAACAATTACATACTGACATCTTCACGAATTCATAATGCCTTAAATGTATTGTCTTTTTTCCATTACTCTTAAATGAGGCCATTAATGTTTATTTACATGAGGAGCGGGTCCTCTCTGGGGGCTGACATGTTTATACAGTAGCCCAGAATGGACATACTAAACATCTTTGGAGTTTTAATGATTAAATCTTTCACACAGCACCTTTAACATAACATAATAAAAACAATACTTACATTTAAAATCCTGGTTATTAAACTAATTAACGTTTACTTTGAAAATACAGTATATAGCACTGTTTTTTCTTCAACATATTCTGTGACTGATTTATTTTTGATGATCCAATTAGTCCTGTTTAAATTACTGGCATAAACTGAAGGGGGGGAGGTCCCCCTGCACGCTTGGGGGCAAAAAGGGAGATGATGGGTAATTGGGTTAAACATGCAACTTCACAATCAAATTGTCACTCAGTCCTTCAGACTGTACCTTTAACTGTACTTATCAATTATAAATATACGGCAAAGGTTAAAGGTTAAAGACTTGCAAACGGATAATGTTAGGACCATCATCGCATGTGTGTGTGGTTTCATAGCTCCTTCAATTATTCAGGCAGAAAAATAATAAAACATGGTGTGATATACGACAGCGCAACATTTCATAGTGAGGAGGCAGAGGCACACAATCGAGTGTGTGTGTCCTTAATTATGTAATTGCCGTCCCTTCTCCTTGTGCGTCCGTGTCATGTGGTTTCTTGGAGTCGCACAGCGCTGCAGTAAAAAGAAAAAAAAACCCAAACCAAATCACTTCCTGATGCGGCGCAGTCTTCTTCCACTGTGTATCAAAGGCTTTCTGTGGGAGTGTGCCCCTGCCTACGCGTCCCATCCCTCCCCTGCCATGTGCAGCTTTTGGTTCACTGGAGGTCAGGACGATCATTCACCCCAAGGCCTGAGGGCGCCCATATACTCTCCCCTTTATGACCACATAAAGAAAGCCAAGTGCTCAGGCGTGCCTGATTAGCTGCCCTAATATGCTATTTGTGACTAATTTCAGAGGCGCTAAGTCACAGGTGATGGTCCCGGGCTGTAAATCTAACTTGGCCAATCTTTGACGCTGTGTGTTTGTGTGTGTGGGTGTGTGCACAGTGTGTGTGTGTGTGTGTGTGTGTGTGTCATCTCCCCTATGGGATGCACTAGTCGGTCCCCTGGTGAATATGCAGAGGCCATTTAGGTGGAAGGCAGGACATAAAAGTAATGTATGGTGTATGAAGCCATCTCAAGCTGTCAGGTCCACTCGCATCGACACAGAGGAGGTGTGTGCAGGCCCGGCTGTTTGTGTTTGTGTGTGTTCATTTGTAAAATGCATTGGACTGGAGTAGTTTTTGTTTAAGCACAATCATTACTCTTCGCCTCCGGGCCACATACACGTTTACTGCCGAGATCGGGCGGTGTTACATTTGTACATTTGAAGTGTTGTACTGATTGACTAGTGCACGTCATGCAAATCAGAAGAGTTAGACATGGTTAATGAGTGTCTTTGGGTTGTATCAGAGTGGAACAAACTGTTTTACACAACAATACAGGATGTTTGGGGGTTTTTTTGTTTTTTTTTTTACCTTCTCCGACAATTGCCATTGATTTTTTTATTTTTTATTATGATTTAAAGGTGCAGTGTGCAAGATTTGGTGACATCTAGAGGTGAAATAGCATGTTGTATCCATCACCTCATCCTCACCCTTCTGAGCATGCAGGAGAACCGGTGGTAGACTTCAGTTGTCATTAAAAGATGTTTAGTAAGTCCACTCCACTCTACTGTAAAAACATGGAGGCCCCCATAGAGAGGACCTGCTCCTCATGGAGATATACATTGTTGGGCTCATTTAAGGGTAGTGGGGGGGGGGGATGATAAATTCATGAAGATGTCAGTATGTAATTGTTTTGTAATCTTTTTTAGAAGTGACAAAAATGACTGAAATCTAACACACTGCACCTTTAATGAAAATGACTTGGTTATGAAATATTGTTTTTAATACGAACACATATTTGTTAGAGGAAACGGCTTCAGGGATTTCTGAAGAAAACAAATTGTACTAAGAGTGAAATGTTAATTGTCATCATTTGTCATCAGGGCTGTGCGTGGCTATCAGATCTTCACTCTTCCTGCTCCTGTAGCGCCTCATTATGTGTCAACAGTTCCCTGTATGTTTTGCTATTATACCTCTGACCGCTGCCTCTCTGACCCCATGGAGGAGTTTTGACAGGATATGGGAGGAGAAGGGAGCAAGGCGATGCTGTTCAGTTGCTCACAGCGCGCGTGTGTGTGTGTGTGTATGTGT
>JAFBJT010109531.1:42027-59529 GCA_016785325.1 Chascanopsetta lugubris
CACACACACACACACACACACACACACACACACACACACACACACACACTATCATAAAACACAAACACACAAAGCGACACACACAAACACTGACTTATGATCTGTTTGTAACATATGGTAACACTGTGTGTGTGTGTGTGTGTGTGTGTGTGTGTGTGCGCGCGCGCGAGTATGTGTGCGATACAAGTGAATATTAGAATAAACAAAACAAAAATAGACTGATTGATTGACGACTGTTTCATTACATCAAACATCTAAAGTCATAACTGAACGTTCACTTTACACACACACACACACACACACACACACACACACACACACACACAATACATATATATATATATATATATATATATATATATATATATATATACACACACACACCTAGACACATACATACATACACACACACAGAGCTGACCTCAGAGAGCAGCAGACAGGTGTGCAGCAGACAGGTGAGCAGCAGACAGACAGATGTCAGCATCATGACAGCAGGTGAGAACCACTGGTCAGACTGGAATCGGTCTGATCTGAGCTGTCACTCAACTTTCCTTAGCCCGCCCACTCCCTCAGACTCCGCCCAACTGCTGACAACTGACCGTCAAACACAAGCCCCCGCCCCCTGTAGTTCTACGGTGACGTCACCCAGTAAGCCGTCGACACTGCTGCCGAAACAAAAACCCCAACTCCCATAATGCACCGGGGGGCGGGCCGCTGCCTCTCAGCCAATTAGCGATCACCACGCTGTTCTACCGCACAACAACCAGCTGAGCTTTTATTTACACTTCATCCGTCACACTTCACTCATGTATGATATCATCACGTCACAGTTACACTGCAACATGACGTCATATGTTTAGATCAATTAATGAGTTTAGTGTTTATCTGACGTGTCAACGGTTTCATCACATGACTGAAATATATGTCAACACTTCCTGTTTGTGAACACACACACACACACACACACACACTAGACACATGCATACAGACACACACACCCAGAAACATACACACACACACACACACACACACACACACCAGACACACACACATACAGACACACACACCCAGAAACATACATACAGACACACACACCCAGAAACACACACACACATACACATACAGACACACACACCTAGACACATACATACATACACACACACACACCAGACACATGCATACAGACACGCACACCCAGAAACATACATACAGACAGACAGACACACACACACACAGACACACACACACACACACACACACAGACAAACACAGACAGGCAGACAGACAGACAGACAGACAGAGACAGACACACGGACGGACACACATACATACAGACACACACACACAGACACACACAGACAGAGACAGACACACGCACACACAGAGTGACGTCACATGGAGTTGACAACAGAAGGTACTGGAAGGTTCCTTCATTCAAAGAGGAAGCAGGAGCGGTGGCGGTGGTGGGTCAGGCCGGGGCCGGGGGCCGGATCCCGGCTGTGTGCGGACAGACTCACGTGGCAGAAGCAGCTCTGCTCCGGGCTCTCGGACGCTCCGCTCCGCTGCTCGCTGTGTTGTGTTTGGGGTTTGACGTCGTTGTGTTGGAACCAGCCCAGGACCAAGGTACCGAAGAACCAGGCCAGCAGCAGAACACCGAGCCACGGCAGAGTTGCTCTCCACATCCCTCCCCGTGCGGGCGGCTCCCGGTGAGACGGTACAACACCGAGAATCAGCGGGACTTCCTGCAGCACCGCGGCAGCGGCTCGGAGGCTAACGACTGTAGCTTCAGGCTAACTGCAGTTAGCATCCACAGGCTAACACGGGAAGTGATGAAGCAGAGACAGAACGGGCCAGAGAGGTGAACGACCCGGGCTGTGAGGCCTCTCACACGGACACTTTCAGCGGTGACGCCCCTCAGAACAGCGGAGGCACCGGGGAAGCATGGAGCCGTTTGTCGGGGGAAGTTTGTGTCCAGCTCCGCCACTGCACCGTCAACACCACTCACTTCCGCCTTAAACCTTCAACATAGCGTACACTTCCGCCCCAAACCTTCAAAATAAAATGATAGACACTTCCGCTCCACACCATCAAAATAGAATAACGTACACTTCCACCCCAAACCATCAAAATAAAAGATGATGACCTCACCTCATTTAGGGTGACACAGTACACACACAAATCTACAGACTACTGTACAGAAACCTGAGGCCCCGCCTACTTGTTTATTTATAGCTGCTTCGAAACTTGTTAAAACAGAATAAATCATTGAAAATAACTTTCCGAATCAAACTTCTTCTTACAACGGATCTTCTCAACACCTGCTGCGTTTTATTCTGAAGTGTGAGGTCGTTTCCGGTTTGGCTCCGTTGTCACTGCAATATTATGAAAGTCTGAGCCGGAAGTTGTGTAGCTGTCTGATGCTGATGCTGAGGAGGGGGCGGAGCCTTGTCGTCATCCTCATCACTGACTCTTCGTGCAGTTGATCAGTGATAACCTGCATTGATCCATAACAATGATGTAAACCGTGTTACCGCCACATGTTGGGTTACCGCCGTGAGTTCGAGTCCCGGTGAACGGGTCCAGACATGGTGGATCTGTCCCAGAGTGGTGCGGTGTCTCCCGGACACAGTAGACCGGGACCGGGCTCCGGCCCCGGGAGCACCGGGAGGAAAACATCCAAAAAGTCCCGGACGAGAAGAAACAAACGAGGCCGAAGGAGACGGAACAAAAAGAACAACCGGAACAACAAGAGCCCGCCACCGTACCTGCCACCGGAGGTAGCACCGCCCGGTACACCGTCCATTCCCCTCCGGCCCGCGGCTGTTAGCTCGGTTAGCGGCGGCCGCTGCTGGAACCAGAGTCCCGCTCATTTCTGTCACTTTTAATTCTCAGCGCCGATAGAAAACATGTTAGCATCAGTTAGCATCGGTTAGCATCATGTGATGAAACGTCACACCAAACCTCATTTGAAAATCTGAAAATTAAAAACATCCGCGTATTAAAGAAGAAGAAGCCGAGGTCACAGAGGTCAAACCGGGGTCTGACCGGATGTAACGAGCACCGGAGAATCATTCGGCATAAACATCAACAACATCAGAGTTTGTTTTATTGGTTTTTATCATGAACTCTGGACAAACTCCCCATCAGCAGAGAATCACACAGTTGTGTTGTCTTACACAACACATATCTCATAACACCAACATGCGTCACATATAAACATATTCACATACATGTGTTTCCCACGGGATCATGTGATTTACATGCAGAACTGTAAACATCATGTGTACACGTCACATGCTCCGTTATTATGAGTAAGATGTAGAAATGTAGACTCCTCCAGCTGGCTCAGGTTTGTGTATTATCAGTAAACAATAACACAACCACAAGACAAGCGGAGGCAGCTCGGTGGTGGAACATGTGCTTTGAATGCATGAGGTTTTAGGTTCAATTCCCAGCAAAGACAAAAGTCTGACCTGAGAAATGTAAACTGGATCAAATCATGTTCAAACTCGGCAGGTGACTAAAAACATGGTGGTGCAACATGGCGCCCTCTAGTGGAGAGGAGCTGATAAATGCTCATTCAAGAGTCATGACAACAACACTTATACACCTTTAATGTTAGAGCGTGACACACTGCACCTTTAATGTCAGAGTGTGACACACTGCAGCTTTAACGTTAGAGTGTGACACACTGCACCTTTAATGTCAGAGTGTGACACACTGCACCTTTAACGTTAGAGTGTGACACACTGCACCTTTAATGTCAGAGTGTGACACACTGCACCTTTAATGTTAGAGTGTGACACACTGCACCTTTAATGTTAGAGTGTGACACACTGCACCTTTAATGTTAGAGTGTGACACACTGCACCTTTAATGTTAGAGTGTGACACACTGCACCTTTAATGTTAGAGTGTGACACACTGCACCTTTAATGTTAGAGTGTGACACACTGCACCTTTAATGTTAGAGTGTGACACACTGCACCTTTAATGTTAGAGTGTGACACACTGCACCTTTAATGTTAGAGTGTGACACACTGCACCTTTAATGTTAGAGTGTGACACACTGCACCTTTAATGTTAGAGTGTGACACACTGCACCTTTAATGTTAGAGTGTGACACACTGCACCTTTAATGTTAGAGTGTGACACACTGCACCTTTAATGTTAGAGTGTGACACACTGCACCTTTAATGTTAGAGTGTGACACACTGCACCTTTAATGTTAGAGTGTGACACACTGCACCTTTAATGTTAGAGTGTGACACACTGCACCTTTAATGTTAGAGTGTGACACACTGCACCTTTAATGTTAGAGTGTGACACACTGCACCTTTAATGTTAGAGTGTGACACACTGCACCTTTAATGTTAGAGTGTGACACACTGCACCTTTAATGTTAGAGTGTGACACACTGCACCTTTAATGTTAGAGTGTGACACACTGCACCTTTAATGTTAGAGTGTGACACACTGCACCTTTAATGTTAGAGTGTGACACACTGCACCTTTAATGTTAGAGTGTGACACACTGCACCTTTAATGTTAGAGTGTGACACACTGCACCTTTAATGTTAGAGTGTGACACACTGCACCTTTAATGTTAGAGTGTGACACACTGCACCTTTAATGTTAGAGTGTGACACACTGCACCTTTAATGTTAGAGTGTGACACACTGCACCTTTAATGTTAGAGTGTGACACACTGCACCTTTAATGTTAGAGTGTGACACACTGCACCTTTAATGTTAGAGTGTGACACACTGCACCTTTAATGTTAGAGTGTGACACACTGCACCTTTAATGTTAGAGTGTGACACACTGCACCTTTAATGTTAGAGTGTGACACACTGCACCTTTAATGTTAGAGTGTGACACACTGCACCTTTAATGTTAGAGTGTGACACACTGCACCTTTAATGTTAGAGTGTGACACACTGCACCTTTAATGTTAGAGTGTGACACACTGCACCTTTAATGTTAGAGTGTGACACACTGCACCTTTAATGTTAGAGTGTGACACACTGCACCTTTAATGTTAGAGTGTGACACACTGCACCTTTAATGTTAGAGTGTGACACACTGCACCTTTAATGTTAGAGTGTGACACACTGCACCTTTAATGTTAGAGTGTGACACACTGCACCTTTAATGTTAGAGTGTGACACACTGCACCTTTAATGTTAGAGTGTGACACACTGCACCTTTAATGTTAGAGTGTGACACACTGCACCTTTAATGTTAGAGTGTGACACACTGCACCTTTAATGTTAGAGTGTGACACACTGCACCTTTAATGTTAGAGTGTGACACACTGCACCTTTAATGTTAGAGTGTGACACACTGCACCTTTAATGTTAGAGTGTGACACACTGCACCTTTAATGTTAGAGTGTGACACACTGCACCTTTAATGTTAGAGTGTGACACACTGCACCTTTAATGTTAGAGTGTGACACACTGCACCTTTAATGTTAGAGTGTGACACACTGCACCTTTAATGTTAGAGTGTGACACACTGCACCTTTAATGTTAGAGTGTGACACACTGCACCTTTAATGTTAGAGTGTGACACACTGCACCTTTAATGTTAGAGTGTGACACACTGCACCTTTAATGTTAGAGTGTGACACACTGCACCTTTAATGTTAGAGTGTGACACACTGCACCTTTAATGTTAGAGTGTGACACACTGCACCTTTAATGTTAGAGTGTGACACACTGCACCTTTAATGTTAGAGTGTGACACACTGCACCTTTAATGTTAGAGTGTGACACACTGCACCTTTAATGTTAGAGTGTGACACACTGCACCTTTAATGTTAGAGTGTGACACACTGCACCTTTAATGTTAGAGTGTGACACACTGCACCTTTAATGTTAGAGTGTGACACACTGCACCTTTAATGTTAGAGTGTGACACACTGCACCTTTAATGTTAGAGTGTGACACACTGCACCTTTAATGTTAGAGTGTGACACACTGCACCTTTAATGTTAGAGTGTGACACACTGCACCTTTAATGTTAGAGTGTGACACACTGCACCTTTAATGTTAGAGTGTGACACACTGCACCTTTAATGTTAGAGTGTGACACACTGCACCTTTAATGTTAGAGTGTGACACACTGCACCTTTAATGTTAGAGTGTGACACACTGCACCTTTAATGTTAGAGTGTGACACACTGCACCTTACAGAACTCAGACGATTCCCGACAGAACTCAGACGATTCCCGACAGAACTCCGACTCGTGAGTTGAGTCGCTGAGATCGTCGGATCAGATGTCGTCAGATGAGAAGCAGCTGGACGAGAGCGAGTCCACGCCACAGAGGAAAAACACTCTGCGCCGCTTCCTGCGCCAACTCTGAGGCCGTCTCCCTGCTCGCATCACTGTGTGTGTGTGTGTGTGTGTGTGTGTGTGTGTGTAATATTTAGTTCTTGGTTCACGTCCGCCCACGAGCTGTGAGCCACAGAAACACAACATGGACTCACACACATCATGTATGAGCAGAGGGAACACACACACACACACACACACACACACACACACAGCGCCCCCTGCTGCTCCACAGACGGAGGTGCGGACATTACCCAGCATGTTTGAGGACTCGATGAGCGTAGTGTCCAGGTCGGTCCAGTAGAGGCGCCGCTCGGCGTAGTCGATGGTGAGTCCGTTGGCTCGGCCCACGTCGGCCACCAGGGTGATGCGCCCCGTCCCGTCCATGGCGGCGCGGTCGATCTTTGGCTTCCCGCCCCACTCGGTCCAGTACATGTACCTGTGGACAGGAAGTGGCTCAATGAATCACTGAAGTCTCAGAAACAGGAAGCGCACCCGAGGCTCCTCCCCCTTCCTCACCCCTCGGCAGGGTCCAGAGCCAGAGCCCGAGGACTGTCCAGGTCCTTCCACACCAGAACCTGGCGGTGCTGCCCGTCCAGTTTGGCCACCTCGATGCGGTTGGTGCCGGTGTCGGCCCAGTACAGGTTCTTCCCCAGCCAGTCCACCGCCATCCCCTCGGGGTAATCCAGCCCGAACTCCACCACGTGCTCCAGCGCGCTGCCGTTCATGAAGGCTCGGCTGATGGTCTGCGGGTCAAAGGTCAAAGGTCACGTTCGTCACCAGAGCACGGAAACTCCGCTCGCTGTGACATCACAGCGCCACACACACACACACTGAACCCTGACCGCACCCACCAAAAACAGGAAGGGAAAGTGGGCTTTTGGGGAGGGGGCGGGGCTTTAAAGGCTGCAAGTCTGCGAGGTCACGTTGACCTTTGATGAGTCAGCAGTTCATCTCTGAGTGAACGTTTGAAACCGAGGAACATCCAGAGAGGAAGAGGAAGAGGAGGAAGAAACTAAAGAAGAAGAATGAAGAGCAGAAAGAGGAAAGGAAAGGAGAAGCTGGTTTATGAATCTACGTGAATGGTTCAAATCCCACGACTCATGGGAAGAACCCGATCAGAGGAAAGAGGAAGAGAAAGAAGAAGAAGAAGAAGAAAAGTACAAAGTGTAAACAATGAGAAATGAAAAAGCAGGAAGTGAATCTGAGTCAAAGAATAACATCTGTGAACGTGTCAAAATACAAGATCCCAGGATTCATCAGACAAAGTCAGAGCAGATGATGGTGAAGGAGCACAGAGGGGGGTCTCCGGGGGTCCCCGGGGGTCCCGGCCTGCCCCCCGGACTCACGCGCTCACCTTCAGAGTGATGTCGGTCCAGTAGATGCGGTTGTCGGTCACGTCGAAGTCCAGCGCCGAGGCCTCCTTGACGCCGGTCAGCGGGATGGCCACGTTGTTGTTGTTGGTCTCCAGGGAGATGCGGCGGATGTCGGTGTGGCGGGAGAAGAGCAGGAACGCTTCGGGCACGATGCAGGTCCTCATGTCGGCGATGAGCTCCAGGCCGATGGGGCAGCCGCACTGAACGCCCTGCGGCTTGTACAGGCACAGGTGGCTGCAGCCGCCGTTGCTGTCGGCGCAGGGGTTGGTACCTGAGGGACGGACACACCGGTGACCACGTGACATCGCGGCGGGGGGCCGGAGCCCGGAGCAGAAAATCAAAAGAACTGACCGAACGCCTGGTGCACGTTGGTGGCCTTCAGCCCCATGAGGTCGGGCAGCTGGTCGATGATGATCTCCCGCTCGGCCGTGCGCTTGTGCACGCGCTCGATGCTGCGGCGCTGCCAGTCCGTCCAGTAGATGAAGTCGCCCAGAAGCGTGAAGCCGAAGATGTGAGGGAGTTTGTCCTCCACCAGCACCCGTCTGCCCGACCCGTCCATGTTCATCACCTGAGGGAGAGACAGGCAGGTGGAGAGGTTAGACACGCACACACACACGCACACGGGCACGCACACACACACACACACGCACACACACACACACACACACACACGCACACGGGCACGCACACACACACGCACAACATCCAGCTGAGTCATATTCTTTTTTTGATTCTGCTGTAAAAGTGGTCGTAGTACTGATGGGCTCCACATTGTGTGTGTGTGTGTGTGTGTGTGTGTGTGTGTGTGTGTGGACACTCGAGCTGGCAGCACATCGCAGCACCTCTAATTAGAAGCAACAGCCCGAGCAAACAAACAGCGGCAGCATATGGTCGCCACATTTCCTCCTCTTCCTCTCGCAGCAGCTCTGACGTCTCAGACGTAGAAAGCAGCAGCAGCAGCAGCAGCAGCAGCAGCAGCAGCAGCAGCAGCAGCAGCAGCAGCAGCAGCAGCAGCGAGAGGGGGCGGGGCTTAAACCACAGCAGAGAGCGAGACCATGAGGAAACAACAGTTTAAACTCTTCGATTTCTTCCTTCAGCTCTTTGAGGATATTCAATAACATCGATGTCGTCCACTTCACGTCCCAAACGGCCTGTATGTCTTTGAAGCCCCGCCCCCTCCTTAAATGTCCACTTTCTCCTGAATGGCTGACCTCCAGAAGCCCCGCCTTCGCATCACGAGCAGGTAGAGGCGTGTCCCTCTTCACAGTGGGTGTGGTTAAAAACACAGGTATCAAAGGAGTCACCTGAGTCAAATCAGACCTGGTTCAGTTCAGGGGCATTCTTTTGGACTGCAGTTCATGGGAAATATCTGCTTATAATCAATCAATCAATCAATCAATCACTGCCTGGACTCATCAGTTGAGAGGAGACAGATTTCGTCCACTCGGCAGAATCAACAGATCAAGTTTCCTGAGATGAGTCAGAGAAACAAAGTGAGAAGAGAAATGTCAGGAATCTGATCAGAGTCAGATCTGATCCTCAGCGTGGAGACGCGTGATTGGCTGCTCCCAGAACAGCCCCTGCATGGCCCACTGCCATCTTTCAAAACAACACACTCACACACACACACACACACACACACACACACACAGAGTATAAATATAAAATGAAGTTTCCATCCTCAGCTCGATGGCCTCAGCCAAAAGGTCTCTGCTGGTTTGGGAGTTGTGACCACACTGCGGCGACGGTTTCAGATTCTGGGTCTATTCTAAACAGAGCCCACCGCAGCTGGAGTGCCGGCCGCAATTGGAACCAGATGTGGGATCTCGCCGCAAAAGCTGGGTCCTCCGAGAAAAACCTGAGGGTGGGGGTGGGGGGGCGAGGGGGAGGGGGGCCGCAGAGGCCCTTACAATCTCCTGGAGGGCTGAGGGGCCTCGGACCGCCCCCCCCCCCCCCCCCTTGGGGGGGGCCCCCACCGCCCCAGCCCTCAGCGCCCCCCCGGGCCGCGCAGGAGCTCATGGTCAGCCGGAGCGTGTCACGGCGAGGGAATGACCAGCAGGAGATGCACTTTAAGGGATCTCACACACACACTCACACACACACACACACACACACACACACACACCTCGATCTTGTCGGTCTTGGCGTCTCCCCAGTAGATCTTGCGCTCGTCGTAGTCCAGCGCCAGGCCGTTGGGCCAACCCAGCGACGTGTTGACCATCACCACTCGCTCCAGTCCGTCCAGATCCGCTCGCTCGATCTTGGGCACCTCGCCCCAGTCGGTCCAGTACATGAACCTGAGGAGAACGGATCAGCGCACGCAGCTTTGATGAAAACAGACCTTCAAAATAAACCTCAGGGTTCAAAGGGCTGGATGAAGTTTGAACGTCCATGACGAGGAGTTGGGCCGAGGAACGACAGGAAGTTGTTGAACTGCAGCTTCGTCCTCGCGATCGACCCCTACGGGTCAAACGGGGGCACGACAACCTACGGAATATTCCCATTATTATGGGATGTCGTGCTGGACTCACCCGGCCACAGGATCCAGCACGATGGCTCTGGGCTCGTCCAGATCTTCCGAGATCAGGATTTTCCTCATGGTGCCGTTGAGCCGCGTCACCTCGATGCGATCCGTCCCCGTGTCGGTCCAGTACAGGTTCCGGGCGATCCAGTCCACCGCGATGCCGTCCGGGTGGTTGACCTGGGACGTGACCACGAACTGGGCGTCGCTGCCGTCCAGCAGGGAGCGGCGGATGGCCTTCACGTCATCGTCCGTCCAGTAGATGTATCCCTCCACCGGGTCGTAGTCGATGGCGATGGCGTGACGGATGTCGTCCACCTGCAGGATGATGTCGGTGAAATCCGGCATGTCCAGAGAGATCCGCCGCAGGTCGGTGCGCCGGGCGAGGAGCAGCATCTGGGTCGCGCCTGGAGTCCGAGAAAAGGGGCGGAGCCAAGTTAGAATACAACACGGAGATCGGATGGGAAGTGAAGCCCGACGGGGGCTCTCCTACACGTTTGGAGGACACTCCACCACTAGAGGGCGCTACATCCTGCAGACAAGGCACAGGGGTAAAGAGCAAACACACCACCTGCTGTGTATTTAACTCGAAATCATCAGTTCACCCAGTTTCAACCAAACAAGCCCGTTGTGTGTTTTTGTGGTGATTCTGCACAAAAGCAACACATTAGTGAAGTCTGAACATCCCATAGTGAACAGTGAGTGGGGTGTGTGTGTGTGTGTGTGTGTGTGTGGGGGGGGGGGGGGGGGGGGGGGGGGGGGCTCAAGACGTTCAGTCAAACAATAAACCTCAGGTCAGAGCGTGGCCACGTTTCACTGCAGCGGCCACAGAAAGAGCCCTCCAGTGAAAGGGTTAAACCCGGCAGTGAAAGGAGCCATTGTGCGCGAGGAGATCATGTGACCCGTCTTTCACGGCGCTCCCGCCCTCGCTGCTCCGTCACTCGGCAGGCCAGGCTCACTCAACCAAAAATGTAAATAAAAGAGGCGGAGGGAGGAGGAGGGACACGTCCGGGCTGCCATTCAAACAGCGTGCTGGCTGATGGAGCGGCGTCGCCACGGCAACCGCAGGTCAGCGCCACTCTGCGCAGAGCGTCCGAGACAATGAGGAGGAGACGGAGGGACGGAGGGACGACCGAGGACTTCTGCTCACACCAAGAGAAGAAGTGAGGGGGCTTTGGTGCCAGCTTGACACACACACACACACACACACACACACACACACACACACACACACACACACACTAATCGATTCAGTCTGGGAGTTTGGGCTGACTTCTTCTGTTACACAAAAAAAGTTTTTCTTTCTGAAAATACAAAAAAAAAAAGTCTCCAAACGTTTTCACTGACGCACTTCAACAAAAATCTGCTGCATTTTTTCTTCCATTTCCACACACACACACACACACGCACACACACACACACACACACACACACACACACACCCACCCACACACTCTTTAAGTGAAGAGAAGCAGAGATTCTGTTCCCTTGAAGCAGATTTATTCTGTAGTCTTCCTACGTGACCATGTGACTTTTCATGTTGACATTTTCACTCATTGGACAGTTTGTGTTTTGCAGCTGCAGAAAAATCTGAATCAGTTTTAAATGAACCTCAAATATTAGTTAGACAAAGTCAGAATGAGGCGGAATATCAGAGCTGCTCAGTGTAGTGATGACAGTACGGTGTGGTACCGGTGGTACGGTGTGGTACCGGTGGTACGGTGTGGTACCGGTGGTACGGTGTGGTACCGGTGGTACGGTGTGGTACCGGTGGTACGGTGTGGTACCGGTGGTACGGTGTGGTACCGGTGGTACGGTGTGGTACCGGTGGTACGGTGTGGTACCGGTGGTACGGTGTGGTACCGGTGGTACGGTGTGGTACCGGTGGTACGGTGTGGTACCGGTGGTACGGTGTGGTACCGGTGGTACGGTGTGGTACCGGTGGTACGGTGTGGTACCGGTGGTACGGTGTGGTACCGGTGGTACGGTGTGGTACCGGTGGTACGGTGTGGTACCGGTGGTACGGTGTGGTACCGGTGGTACGGTGTGGTACCGGTGGTACGGTGTGGTACCGGTGGTACGGTGTGGTACCGGTGGTACGGTGTGGTACCGGTGGTACGGTGTGGTACCGGTGGTACGGTGTGGTACCGGTGGTACGGTGTGGTACCGGTGGTACGGTGTGGTACCGGTGGTACGGTGTGGTACCGGTGGTACGGTGTGGTACCGGTGGTACGGTGTGGTACCGGTGGTACGGTGTGGTACCGGTGGTACGGTGTGGTACCGGTGGTACGGTGTGGTACCGGTGGTACGGTGTGGTACCGGTGGTACGGTGTGGTACCGGTGGTACGGTGTGGTACCGGTGGACCCCCTGCCCCCCCAGCCCACTATTCTCATTCACCGGGGCTACGCCGCACGCAGCCCTGCCGGGAACAGGATGGCAGCGGCTTATTGGATTATCTTTTAGAATGACTTCCTGGTCCTCGTGCGGCGGCTCTGAAACAAACTGGATCTCCAGCCAGATTTGTTTTCGCCGATGTTGGCACACGAAAGGCACAGCCACATGAGAAGGAGGGACACAGATACTCATAGTGACCTTAAAGACTTGGATCAATATCTTGGAATGAGTAAAATGGACAACTCATTTCCACATGCAGATTCATGCTGATGCACCTTTTTGACCAATCATGAATTAGTGTCGGCTGTCAATCATTATGTTTCAACCATAGACTGTATATAAAGATGGACGACGCATCCCTGACGTCCCCCATAGGTTTCTGCAGAGTGTTTGTGAAGGAAATTGTGGGCGATCTTAACGGCCGATGCCTAACTTCTCCTACTTCCTGGTTCATCCAAAAATGGAACAAGGGGCAGAGCGAGGGTGTAGCTGGGGGTGGGCCCATGGAGCTGTCACAGCATCCACAGGGCTTGACAGGTCAGTCCAGGTGTCACTCAAGACGCCACGACCTCAATTATGCACAATTTAAAACCTCCATAGAATTAGTGAGTTAGAAAAGAAAATCACCCCCCATAAACACTTGACTGGTGAGACCAAAACCATATTTTGTAGCAGACTTTAAACATGTTTAATTCACCACTAAAATTGGCCAGTTTAACATAGGAGTCTTGGGGGAATGATTCGCTCTTTGAGCCAGCCTCTAGTGGCCACTCTGTGAACTGTAATCTTCTCCAATCCCCGATTGGCTTGATCCATCAGCCCTGGAGGTTGCCGCCTGGTTTGTCGCTTGGTTTGTTGCCAAAAATGACGCCAATGAGTCTGATCAACCTTTCCTGGAAAGGTTAATGTGGTGACATAAACAGTGGGTTTATCATTTTTATCACACTTTTATGTGCACAAGATAAAAACTCATTTGATTTATACTCTACTCCTCCTCTTCTCTCCAACTCACCAATTCCAAACGGCATATGCTCCCTCTAGTGTTCCGGCATTGTAAGTGCAGGTCAATGAACCAAAATCATTGCGTTGGCTGGATTGAACCCTCTGGTGGGCAGGTTCCGGCCCGTAGGTCGTATTTGACACCCCTGTCCTACTCTGTGTCAATGTGCACTTAGAATGTGGGAGCAAGCTAACATACCAAAAGCTAAATGCTGAATAGAATTACCGTTTTGATTCTTACATTCGCATCATCACACCTGCTGAGCGGAGCAACGTTAATCCCACTTTCTCCTCTCAGAGCTGTGATGTCTTGACAGTTTAAGCCAATGTAACAAAAACATTGGAAGGAATAACAACGACCGGTTTCGCTGCAGTTAATCTGGCCATGACATAAGGAGTCACGAAAGCCAGACAAAACTTGTACACTAACTAGCGGGAAAGACTCTCAGTACTGAGATGCTCGGCTGACAACAACAAAGAATAATTTGATGAGATTCAAGGAAAGGGATGCCAGAGAATAAGCACTGATTTATTTACTAAGTACGCCCCCCCACCACATATTCACTTTTGAACCTGCAATAAGCCACTATCAGATGTGCCAGCAGCCCTGTTTTTTTCCCTACCTGATGAATCCTTTGAAGAGAGACCCTTCTCCAGTCTTTTGTGAATCCCCTAATGGTAGTTCACATGCTTACAGTGCTAATGGCAACAGAAATGAAAGCTGTCATAATCCCTTTGGAAAAAAAGTAGCAGATCACTGACTTTATAAACTATCTTTCTCATCTGCCTGCAAGGGGGTTTATGCAACGTGTGTGTGTGTGTGTGTGTGTGTGTGTGTGTGTGTGTGTGTGTGTGTGTGTGTGTGTGAAGTGGTCTCAAGGATGGGCTTTCAGAAAAGCATCACGTTGAGCTGCAAGCCACCGCCGCTGAGGAAGACTCAGGGCAAAGTCGCACACAGACAAATGAGCTGATTTGTTGGCTGATTGAGCGATTGTCGATTAAATCCCTTTCAGTGTTTGCTGAGGATGGAGAGAGGGAGGGAGAGAGAGAGAGAGAGGAAGAATAACTCATAAAAAAGAGGGAATGAAAGAGCTGAGGCTGCCTGTGAGACAAAGCTTGTTGAAAAGGGAATTTTAGAAAATGACACTACCCCCACACCAGCACCACCCGAGTTGAAAGAGGAAAAGAAAGAAACAGGTGGGGGGGGGGGTGAGGTGGGCTGCAGGGGACAACTGGAATAGTTTTTTGGTACAAAATGTAGAGTCAAGCTGAGCAAGAGGAACTGTGTGTGTGTGTGTGTGTGTGTGTGCGCGTGTGTGTGTGTGTGCGTGTGCGTGTGTGTGTGCGTGTGTGTTTGTGTGCATCCTTGCAATCCCACTGTGACTTGGGAGCATGTCTACGCCTATGTCACCCAGAACAACAGTTGTCATGGGAACATGGCTGTCAGAGGAACAGGCATATTTCTACATTGTCTTTGTTCTTTGTTCTTGTTAATGTGATACAATGCCACCCTCATCTCTCTCTCTCTCTCTCTCTCTCTCTCACACACACACACACACACACACACACAAAATGACAAGTTTACTTTGGTTTCTACTTTAATTTAGTTTTATCTTTGTTCCTCTCCCCCTTGTTGTGCCACTTTGCCTCTTATCTCATCTTTGAACGTATACTCTTCCAAGCACTTCCACCTCCTTCACTGCCTAGATTGTCTGGCTGCAGCTTTAGTGAGGTGGGATTTAGCATGAGGCGGGTTTTTCAGATCTCTGTAAATACCTGCAGCTGTTGGAAGTGAGATCGATGAGAACGAAACTAAAGCAAGACAGTAAATTTGTCAGCTGCTAAATCAAAACAACGAGCTAGAAGGCACTCTCCAAACACAAAGGGTGCAACGGGAGTGACTGATGATTGTCTGAGTGTTTGTTATTATGAGTGACAAAGTTCTGTTAGGACATATGAACCAAGGCCCCGCCCAAATACATGTGCGACCCATCAGAAGTTGTTTATACTGCATCAAAGACATGTTTAGAATTTCTAAAAAGCACTTTTGCATGCATGAGTTAAAAGCAGAAGGGGTCGACTAATTCTCGGGGCTAACATTATCTGTATTAGCATTTTAATTTTCACAGTTAAAGTTGTGTAATTAAAACGTCTGCCATTTCTGCTGCAGCAGCGTCTCTCCTTGTTCTGTTTTCACTCAAAACTCAACTTTCCTTGAGTTGGATGACGCATCCACAATATAATCCGATTGGCTCGACATAACACATGTGATTGCCACTCAGCGTTGTCGCCGTGGTGACGGGAAAGGTTTCATTTTTAGTCTACGAGCACAACTAGTTTGTCCCTGAAAAACAAACTCGGGTCATTGGTCTATGCCCCATCCAGTTACATGGAGATCAGGTTTATGACCTCTACTGGGGCAGGGTGGTTAGAGGATAGCCGGGCCTTTGTTGGTGAACAGTGGATGATCAATACAGCCTCATTTATCATCTATTGATAAACTAAATATAGTGATCATACTCTTTAGTACTCTTTCATGCGTGACACATTCATTTACTGGACTTCTTCATGTTCTGCTCTCTTCCCTCTCGGAGTCATTTCTCTCGCATATCATTTTATGTTGTAGAGCAGCTGTGAGGCATCACTTTGATGTGCAGATCAACTCATGCATAGCCGGATTAAACTGCAATATATGTGAATGCTGAGTCACTTTATTTATTTTCATATTTACATCCCAAGCGATGCAGAGGGGTCAGTCAGTCATCTTGAAATCAACATGAATGGATTTCAATGGTTATTAGAGATGTGAAAATGCATCAATGCATTAACTATCAATATCTTCAAACATTCAAATTCAAGACAGAACTCAGTAACTCTTTCGACTCATTAGAATTGAAAATCAAAGAGTCATGTTACCGCCTGCTTTGCAAACAGAGGATCCACTGCAGCCTGCACTGACATGACTTCTGTTTGATCAGAGCGAGGCCAGGCAGGCACCATTTTGTATTTATAAATGAACTGAACTTCTTAGACTTAATAAAACATTGGATTTGAAGGCCTTCTCTGATTCTCCGATAAAGTGTATATTGGAAAATGGAGGCGCACTCGATTCCAACATCACAACGTAAAGGCTGTGACATTTCCAGTGTGCGACAATGTGCAAACTCTCCTTCTCTAAGGATCAGTAATTCTCAGTATGATAATGTATAATATATACACTGTGCGACACCAGTAACACGTGGTAGCATGTTACTTTTGTTGTTTCCACCCTCTGCAGTGACAGTATGATACAAGCAGATCAGAGGAACCTGAATGGAGCTTTAAGCTTTCATCAAATTCCCACCTGTCATCCTCCCAGGAAACAAACTGGGGATAATTGACTCACTGTGATTAGAATGGCAATCATCTTCATCACCATTTCCATCACATATGTGTTTATGTGAAGGATAACAAGCACTCGCCATCCCCACTGTGCGGGATCTGCTGTATTTGTTGTCTGGTTACACATGCAGGCGCGCCGCTGCGCCTTGTTTCCTCTTTGTCCATTAGGATGCATATTACTGCCATGGATGATAGAGAATTCATTATCCTGCCACGACAGGAAATAAATTATTTCTCCGTTGGCAATTTTGAAGTAACACCTGCTGAATCCTATCAATTTACACACTTCACCACCCGTTCTTTTGCGGGCAAGTCTGCTTCTTTGTGTCCTGTTGTTTGTGCTTTGTGGGCAGGAGAGGGGGGCTTTTGTTATTGCTCCAAAACACAGGAGAAATGGCCATTCACCAGGCTTCTAAGTAGCTACCAGCAAGGAGAGATTAGAACAAGCGGGGTTGTTATTGTGATTTTTGTTTATCTATTTTCCCTCTTTAT
>JAFBJT010109531.1:69805-79959 GCA_016785325.1 Chascanopsetta lugubris
CAGATGTGTCTCTGGCGTGTCAGATGTGTCTCTGGCGTGTCAGATGTGTCTCTGGCGTGTCAGATGTGTCTCTGGCGTGTCAGATGTGTCTCTGGCGTGCGTTATCACAGTCACCTAGTGGCCTCTCAGTGTAAGTGTTGTGTGTAGAAGGGCACATGCCTCAGCTGGATTATTTTCATCGCAACAAGTGGGCGGAGCCTGGATCACGGCTCCATCTTCAAAGACTCACCAGATACGGCCTGATGGCGTCGCCCACCTCCGTGTCCATGTGCACGTACATGTTGAGCAGCTGCGGCAGGTAAACGTCCACCTCCGCGTCCGTGAAGCTGAAGAGGCGGTTCCCGATGTACGCCTGCACCCCGGGCTCCTTGGACTTGTACAGGTAGGAGATCGCCATGGAAACGTCAAACAGCTTGGACTCAAAGAGGCGCAGCAGCCACGACTGCTTTGAGGAAGGCGCCCCCGGTGGCAGCGGTGAGGACTGCGATGGGGCCGAAAGAGGCGGGTCTCGTTCCCGCGTCCCACCCTGTTTTTCATCATCCTCGTCTTCCTCCTTAATGGAGCTGGTGTCCGGACTGATCAGCCACTGGGGGGCGCCGCGCTCCGACGGGTCCGCGTGCTGCTGCGTTCTGTCGTCATCTCGCGCTTTGAGTCCGTCTCTGTTCTGCAGTTGGACTTGAAGCAGAACTTCCTGACAGGCCTTCAGGGCCACTTCAGGGTCGATGACTGCAAACAAACAAACAAACAAACACCAGTCAACATCCCCTTTTACAAAGTGACTCAAGTAAATGAATCAAGGAGGTCAGAGGTCAGAGGTCAGAGGTCAGAGGTCAGAGGTCAGAGGTCAGAGGTCGTCAGCTGAGTCAGCAATTCTTTTTCAATCCAGAAAATACGTTCTTTGGATTTGGTCGCCATGGATACCTTGATCGCCCACGAGGTCCATCTCCATGGCGTCCTCCGAGATGACATCGAGCGGCGGACTCGGACCTCGCGGGTCACCGCCACTCGACACGCCGCTGCTGCAGACGCCCTCGCTAGTGCTGCTGCCGAGGCTGCCTGTGCTGCTGATGCTGCCGCTGGGGGAGGAGCTACGTGGGCTGGCACTGGCGGAGGAGGGTTGCTCGCTGTGGGGGGGTGGGGGTGGCTGGAGTTGGGGGCGGGGCTGATGATGATGATGATGATGATGATGATGATGATGGGAAGGGCAGTCAGACGAGCTCTCGGAGCAGGAGGAAGAAGATGAGGAGGATGATGCACTGGAGGGGGAGGAGGGGCATGAGAAGGTGGTGGGGTAAGAGGGGGCTTTGGGAGGGGGAGTAGTGGAGTGGGTGGGGCTGAGGTGGAGCGGTGGCAGAGCATGAGACATAGAAACCTCGGTGTCGACCATTTTTGAAGAAAAGACCTACGAGAAAAAGAACATGATGTGGATCAGTTTTCATGCAGCGCCCCCTGGAGGTCAGGAGAGTTACAACCGTCATCACTGAGCATGAAGTCATGTGACCATGAACACACGTGTTATCACAATCAACGTTCATTTGTGAGGTTCAAGCGTTCACAACAGCAATGTCAAAGGTGATGATGATGTCATTAAAATGTGTAAACCTGTCTCTTTAATGAATCCACACACACACAGACACACACACACACGCACACACACACACACAGATGACTGTGAACTTCAGCTTCTTCATCTTCCTCCTCTCTGTGACAACAACAACATTCTGAAAGATTCTGTTTCCATGACAACATCTTCATCCTGACTGCCTGATGCTAAGCTAAGCTAACACATCCTGCACCCACCTCAGTGCTGCTACATAATGGATGACATCATCATAGGGACACATGCTCTGTGTGTGTGTGTGTGTGTGTGTGTGTGTGTGTGTGTGTGTGTGTGTGTGTGTGTGTGTGTGTGATGGATTCCAGATGTGTAGATTCTGGGTGGAGGTCAACTTCACACACTCACAGAAAACAATCACACTGAACTTGAATGATTCTGTGAGGATCAGGACCTGAGTCAGGATCCGGATCAGGGACAGGACATTTATCAGGATCAGGACCTGAAACAGGATTAGGACATGAATCAAGATCCGGATCAGGATCAGGACCTGAACCTGAATCAGAGCAACCGCTTCCATAAAAACAAATGCAGACACAACTGTGACATCATGGAGCTTTTTGATATGAATAAAAGGTAGGATGAAGAAGAAGATGATGATGATGATGATAATAATGGTGATGATGATGGTGATGGTGATAATAATGGTGATGATGATGATAATAATGATGATGGTGATAATGATAATAATGGTGATGATGATGGTGATGGTGATAATAATGGTGATGATGATGATGATAATGATGATGATGATGATGATGGTGATAATAATGGTGATGATGATGATGATGGTGATAATAATGGTGATGATGATGATGATGGTGATAATAATGGTGATGATGATAATAATGGTGATGATGATGATGATGGTGATAATGATAATAATGATGATGATGATGATGATGATAATGATAATAATGGTGATAATGGTGATGATGATGATGATGATGTTGATGATGGTGATAATGGTGATGATGATGATGATGATGATGATGATAATAATGGTGATGATGATGATGTTGATGGTGATGATGATGATGATGTTGATGATGTTGATGATGATGATGATGATGGTGATGATGATGATGTTGATGGTGATGATGGTGATGATGGTGATGATGGTGATGATGATAATAATGGTGATGATGATGATGATGTTGATGATGTTGATGATGATGATGATGATGGTGATGATGATGATGATGTTGATGGTGATGATGGTGATGATGATGATGATGATGGTGATGATGATGATGATGTTGATGGTGATGATGGTGATGATGGTGATGATGATGATGATGGTGATGATGGTGATGATGATGATGATGGTGATGATGGTGATGATGATGGTGATGATGGTGATGATGATGATGATGGTGATGATGATGATGATGGTGATGATGATGATGATGGTGATGATGATGATGATGGTGATGATGATGATGATGGTGATGATGATGATGATGGTGATGATGATGATGATGGTGATGATGATGATGATGGTGATGATGATGATGATGGTGATGATGATGATGATGGTGATGATGATGATGATGGTGATGATGATGATGATGGTGATGATGATGATGATGGTGATGATGATGATGATGGTGATGATGATGATGATGGTGATGATGATGATGATGGTGATGATGATGATGATGGTGATGATGATGATGATGGTGATGATGATGATGATGGTGATGATGATGATGATGGTGATGATGATGATGATGGTGATGATGATGATGATGGTGATGATGATGATGATGGTGATGATGATGATGATGGTGATGATGATGATGATGGTGATGATGATGATGATGGTGATGATGATGATGATGGTGATGATGATGATGATGGTGATGATGATGATGATGGTGATGATGATGATGATGGTGATGATGATGATGATGGTGATGATGATGATGATGGTGATGATGATGATGATGGTGATGATGATGATGATGGTGATGATGATGATGATGGTGATGATGATGATGATGGTGATGATGATGATGATGGTGATGATGATGATGATGGTGATGATGATGATGATGGTGATGATGATGATGATGGTGATGATGATGATGATGGTGATGATGATGATGATGGTGATGATGATGATGATGGTGATGATGATGATGATGGTGATGATGATGATGATGGTGATGATGATGATGATGGTGATGATGATGATGATGGTGATGATGATGATGATGGTGATGATGATGATGATGGTGATGATGATGATGATGGTGATGATGATGATGATGGTGATGATGATGATGATGGTGATGATGATGATGATGGTGATGATGATGATGATGGTGATGATGATGATGATGGTGATGATGATGATGATGGTGATGATGATGATGATGGTGATGATGATGATGATGGTGATGATGATGATGATGGTGATGATGATGATGATGGTGATGATGATGATGATGGTGATGATGATGATGATGGTGATGATGATGATGATGGTGATGATGATGATGATGGTGATGATGATGATGATGGTGATGATGATGATGATGGTGATGATGATGATGATGGTGATGATGATGATGATGGTGATGATGATGATGATGGTGATGATGATGATGATGGTGATGATGATGATGATGGTGATGATGATGATGATGGTGATGATGATGATGATGGTGATGATGATGATGATGGTGATGATGATGATGATGGTGATGATGATGATGATGGTGATGATGATGATGATGGTGATGATGATGATGATGGTGATGATGATGATGATGGTGATGATGATGATGATGGTGATGATGATGATGATGGTGATGATGATGATGATGGTGATGATGATGATGATGGTGATGATGATGATGATGGTGATGATGATGATGATGGTGATGATGATGATGATGGTGATGATGATGATGATGGGGGGGGGGGGGGGGGGGGGCAAGAGGGGAGGGTGGCGGCGAAGGGGTCGGAGAATGGCGCAAATGTCCTCTGCGGTAACGCCGCGTTATCGTAGGCCGTGCGTATGTGAAGGTGGGACGCGCGGCGTGCGTGACGTCACTCGAAAAATTGTGGGCGTGTCCCGCCTCGGCCATCTTGCTGAATCCTAGCTCCTCCCCCTGGTCCCCGGTTCATTCAAAAAGGGGCAAAGTGGCGGAGCTGTGGGTGGGCTCGTGGTGCCGTCACCTCGTCCGCGCTACCTAACGGGTGGGCTCGGGTGTCAGTCAAGAGACCACGCCCTTAATTATGCGTAATTTCAAATATCAATATGATAAAAATAAGCGAATTAGAAAAAAAACAGTCGTTGCGGTAAAACACGTGACTGATTGAGACCAAAACCAAAGTTTGTACCAGACTTTAAACATTGAATTGCTCTCTTTTGGACTCAGCCCCCAGTGGTCTCGCTATGAACTGCAAGTCTTTTCACTTCCCACTGTGCCTCATCCATCTGCACCGGAGGTTGCCCCTCGGTAATACCCCCTGTTCCTGCCCTGCCCTGCAATGGATGTGATTATGTTTCCTCCTTCCTGGCGTCTGAAAAGCATCATATGCTCCTTTACTTTATTTGTATTTTTATTTATCGCTTGTATCAGACCCCATCAAAGTGTCTGGCCCGTGTGTGTGTGTGTGTGTGTGTGTGTGTGTGTGTGTGTGTGTGTGTGTGTGTGTGTGTGTGTGTGGAGGCGTCTTTATTTATTTATTTCTTTCGTTTATAGAGGAGGGATTCTCTCCCCGCCAGCCAGACAAAGGCTTCCGCCGCCGTATTGTGCAGAATCCATGAGTTGAAGTGTGTGTTTTCAAGTGACAATCTGATAGTGTGGAGTGTGTGTGTGTGTGTGTGTGTGTGTGTGTGTGTGTGTGTGTGTGAGGGACAGCGGCAGACATCTCTCTGTATTCTTTAAGGGACCGTCCTCCCTCCCTAAAGATGAGGGGTAATTGTTTTAACATCATCACATATAGACACTTGTTCTGCCTCATCTGTATCACTATCACGCCGTTCATGGTCACATGACCAGTTTACGCCTCCGGGTTCGATTTCCCCCCAAAAGCTGCATCATCACTTTTCAAGCCGTCATTTATTATTCAGGGAGTTTTTGTCTTTTCGGGCTGCGCCGCCACAGACGGCTGCAGCAGCGCCATGATTCAGTGCCGTATACATACATATATATATATATATATATATATATATATATATGTATATATATAAAATATATGTACTTTTTGTGTTCCCCCCCTCATTGTTGACTCAAAGTGACATTTATGGGACATCCTGATAAAGCCATTCTCTCCGCCCGCTCAGTATTTTCCACATTTGTATTCACTACTTTTTCTCCTCTCCCAGACCTCGGCTGCCTCTCTCTCTCCCTCCTCTCTCTCTCCCTCCTCTCTCTCTCCCCCCCCTCTCTCTCTCTCCCCCCCCTCTCTCCCTCCTCTCCTGTCCCTCTCTCTCCCTCCTCTCTCTCTCTCTCTCTCTCCTCTCTCTCTCCCTCCTCTCTCTCTCCCCTGTGATCCACAGCCCTGAAGTAGACTGAGACAGAAAGAAGTGTCTTTAACACCGGCTCTGCTTGGCAGCCTCATGGGAGCTTAGCGAGAAGCCCAGCCCCCCCCCCCTCCCCCCCTCCACCTCCACCACCACCACCACCACCTTCCCCAACACTCTTAACCAAATTTATTGCCCGCTCCGACTTGCGGAAACCTAACAAAGGCGCGGGGGCCCCTGCTGTTCCCGGCATATTTGTCAAATCACTGCACCTGTGAGAGTCCGCCCCCCCCACCCCACCTCCCCCCTCCCCTCCCTCCATCCCCCTCCTTCCTCCACCCCATCGCAAGATGGATTCTAGGTTGGAGCGTCCGACTAGGAATAAATCTCTCTCTCTCTCTTTACATTGTCTTTGTTTGTCACACGGACAATCGTTAAAGCGCCATCTTGGCGACACGTCGCTCGCTCTAACTCTAGATCTGCAGTGGCTGTGTGTTCAGCGTCGGAGCAGCAGTGCGGTTCCTGGTTCCTTGAGCTTTATTTCCTCCAGTAGATGATCAAACGACAGGATTCCGTACATCAGCGCTCCTCGGCGTCAGAGTCCAGCATCGGAGTTGATGCAAATTGAGGCTTTTATTTTGAAATTGCAAACAGGAAGTCGTGTAAATGTTTGTGATTGTAGTGTATAGTGAAATGAAAATGCATTTCTCCTGCTTCCACACACCAAGACCCCCGCTGTGTCCGGCATATTTGTCAAATCTGCACCTGTGAGAGTCCGCCCCCCCTCCCTCCTCCCTCCTCCCCCTCCCTCCTCCCTCCTCCCCCTCTCTCCCCCCCCCCCCTGCCTCCTCCACCCCATTGCAAGATGGATTCTAGGTTGAAGCGTCCGACTAGGAATAAATCTCTCTCTCTCTCTCTCTCTCTCTCTCTCTCTCTCTCTCTGTTTGCATTGTCTTTGTTTGGGGCGGGCGGGCGAGGCTGGGAATGAGCTGCTCTCTCGCCCCGTCACAGGGAGAGTGGAGTGTCGGTGGAAGCCATGATAAATGGCGGCTCTTTGTTGACACCTTCATTGGGTTATTTATGGCTCATTAATTGAAGTGAAAAGGAGACTTGTTGGCGCAGCAGGGGGAGGCAGCACCGCCCCCCCCCCCCTTTTTTTCCCCCCCCCCCCCCTTTTTTTTCTGTGGCTCTGCCTCAGAGCGGCCCACAGGCTTGTGGGGTAGAGAGAGAGAGAGGGGGGCTGTCTCTCTCTCTCTCTCTCTCTCTCTCTCTCTCTCTCTCTCTCCTTGTTTCCAGAGGAAAGAGCGAGAGACAACACATTCATCAGCTCCGGACGGGGAAGACAAGCATGAGATGCCGTCCTGTCGCGTCCCAACCTGAGCGCGAACATGCCGCAAACTAGAGGTGTTTATTTTAAAGGGGCAGTGCCGCCAAAGTGTCATTAGCCCCCTAAGGTTAGAGGTCAGGGTTCGGGTTCGGAGCCCTGCAGTAACTTTTTTTCATCTCTGCCCAACTTTCTTTCAACCCCAGACTCTCCCTGCAAAAAGCACTTACTTGAGATTCCTCAGAATTCTCAGGGGGCGGGGCCTGTGTGCTGAAGAATGCGGATTGGTCCGACACATTTGCAGCACTTGCAACCCACCATGTTAAAGCCAGTGTGGCTGCAAACGTTTAAAACTTTTATTTCATTTCTACAAGTTTCACTCTGTTTATGTTTTGAAATAAAGTAAAAACGACAAACAATGAGCTTCAGCCTCTTCCGAGCTAATAGCCAACAAGCTAATAGCCAACAAGCTAATAGCCAACAAGCTAGTAGTTGACAAGCTAGTAGCGTCCTCCATCCCGGCGTATGGTGTTGTACTAATAATGCTTCAGGTTTGTCTTCTGCCTTTTAAGGCATCATGGTGCTTGTTTGGCCTCCATCCTCTTCTTCTTTTTCTTATCGCCACCTACTGGACTGGAGGTGCGCTGCAGTTTATTTGACTAAATACGACTGATTTGAATGAAATTCCCCTGGAATTCTTTTTACATTCCTGGGAATAAAAGTTGGTGGAAAATGAGGCTAATGTGTATGTTTTGGCACGGCTACGCTCCGGTTTTTCTCTCGCTCTCATCTCCCCTCTGATTTCCTCTCATTGATCCCCATCTTATTCCAGTTGAGTTCAGATTCCTCGCGCGCCAGCCGCTGTGATTATTTACCCATTTCATCATTTAGGTTGTTTGCTCTGATGACACGCCCCTAGCCCCGCCCCCAATTAAAAAAAATAATTCTTTAAAGGTGCAGTGTGTAAGTCATGTGTACGTGTATGTCATTCTTGTCACTTCAATTCATAATTACCATAATTACCTTTTTTCCATGAGCCGCAAATGAGCCCTTTAATGTCTGTTTACATGAGGGGCAGCTCCTCTCTACGGGGGCCGCCATGTTTTACAGTAGCCCAGAGTGGACATATTGACTGCATTTTGTGTTTGCAATATTCAACTTCACCACTAGATGTCACCAAATCTTACACACTGCACCTTTAATACACACATTCCTCTGCAGCTTCAGAGCGATGCAAGAATTGTTTTTGATGCCCTTGAACCCGATGAGCCTTCGACTCGCCCCCCCCCCACCCCCCCCTCTGCCACTGCCTCTGACATCTTGGCGCTGTCACGTCGCCTGTCAATCAACTGGGCTCGGCGACGCCCATGTCCTCCAACACATGTCTCTCAACACCCGGGCTTCTGTCGCTGTGCGCGCGTGTGTGTGTGTGTGTGTGTGTGTGTGTGCGTGTGTGTGTGTGTGTGTGTGTGTGTGTGGAGGGAAACATGTCCCGGCCTGTCATACACAGATCCACTGTGCAGTTTAGGGAGGCAGATGTGGAGCTGGATTCAATTTTCTAAGTGGCGCTGTATCGTCCTCCCAAGGAAGGAAGGATGTCTCTCTCTCTCTCTCTCTCTCTCTCTCTCTCTCTCTCTCTCTCTCTCTCTCTCTCTCTCTCTCTCTCTCTCTCTCTCTCTCTCCCCCTCTCCCTCCCCTCTCCTTGCATTTTTATTATTTTGATCTGCCGAGCACATGAGCGATAGTAATCTACACTTCAATTACATCGCACAAGTCATCAGATGCTATCTGTGCGCGCCGGTGATAGAATGTGCTCTGAGGCAGCCCAACGCCGCCGCTGTGAAACTGCCCCCGGAGAGCCCCCACATCCCAGCATGTGTGTGTTTGTGTATCCGTGTGTGTGTGTGTGTGTGTGTGTGTGTGTGTGTGTGAGCTGCAGGAACAGAAAGACGCACAGATCCAGTAGTAGAGTAGACGGACACACTCTGCGTGAAGCGGATCTGTTTGCCGGCAGGCTCCAGTGTTTAACCTCGGTTTGTCGTCGCGCTGATTCCTATCACTGCGTTTCATTGATCAGTGAGAAGAAGTTGAGTCCCGCGCATGGTCTCACTTCCTGTTTGTAACCAGCAGAGGGCTAATACAGACACGTATTAACCCCCCCCCCACCCCCGCCCCTGCCCCCGCAGAGAGCCCTCATGTGATTTATCATCTAAAAGTGCAATTTGAACGCCTCTCCCTGTTTAGTTCCTTTCTTGATTCAGTTCATTCGAACAGGATCTTGTTGATGTCAGCTGTCACAAATCCCCTCTCTCTCTCTCTCTCTCTCTCTCTCTCTCTCTCTCTCTCTCTCTCTCTCTTTCCCCCCGGTGCCGTGTCCCCGTGTCCGTGTGATCACCCGTCCCTTCATTTTAAAGGTGAGTGTAAACAAACCCAAGACACCAGACCCCTCCTGTTTGAACTGTGTGAAATGCGCGTATGTTATTTACACCCTGCGGTTCAGTTGTTTACATCAGTTCACCTGTAAACGTGTGTTTTACACGTTAAGTGTATTTGCGCTCTTTCACGTACAATAACAAACAAGGTGAGTGAAGCTGTAGCCGCACTTCATCGAGTATTACACACTATTACTTCACATGCATGATATGTTCACATCTACATGTAAACATATAGACACTTCTATACACACATACATACACACGCATATCCACACAATATAAACAAGAATATATATA
>JAFBJT010109531.1:98244-113312 GCA_016785325.1 Chascanopsetta lugubris
ACATACATTTTGAAAGTTATGAAAATGTCAGTATGTGATTGTTTTGTAATATTTTCCTACCAATAGAAGTGACAAAGATGAAGGTTTTTCACACTGCACCTTTAAGGGGTTGTATAACCCCCAAAATGTCACAGCAGACGGGGCCCTCCTCATCACAGAAATAAATAGTTTCAAGATAGTTCCCTGTTCTCTGTTTGAGCTGATGCCACTGTGGGGGTGAAATGGAATTGGTCTTCATTTGAAGAGAGTGATGTGTCAGCAAATCAGGTGGGAGCAGTTGAATTACAGGAGACTAGACCAGGTGGCCAATTAGAGCAGTCTGGCCGTTTCCGTGAGGGAGGGGCAGAGCGTTTCAAGGACAGCTACTGGAGCAGTGACCGGCAGGAGGATACCAGAGCGTTTCCCATTCCCCTTTTAAACACTGAAGCCCCTCCTCTACATCTTTAAATAAGATCATTAAACCCATCATTTCATCACACCAACCCGCGTTTCAGCTCTAACCTTAACCATCTCTCAGCTAAGTGATAGGTTAAAGTCATTTCAATTTAATGACCCATTTCACAGGAGCGCAGCCCAGGGACTGGAGGGATTCATCAAGTCGCTCACACTTCAACAGGTTCCACGCTCGCTACCGGGGGGGGGCGGGGGGGTCCACACCTACACCTGTGGCCTCCCGCTGATCGTCTCCACGGTAACTCTGCCTCCCGACAGACCCTGAGTGTCGGGTGCAGGAATAGGCCTCTCAGAATAAGCTCGGCAGCACTTCTGGTCTGACTCTCGAGCAGACATTTCAGTTGAAAATAATCAAATCACAAAGAGCGTACACACCGATACTTCCCATAATGCATCTGGTGCCACAATAAGGCTTGAGCCACCGCATAAACGATTTTATTCTGCAAATAAGAAAAGAAAATCCTTCACAGTCTTCGGACGACGACTATGTTGCCTGTCATCATTGTCAGCCATCACAGTTACTGTCAGGGATGTTTACTGTGGTTATTTCCAAGAGGAACCGACAAACAAGAAACCTCATCCACCACATTTGATGAAATGTACTTGTTGATCTAAACTGAACAAAACCACACCTCACTTCTACTTTTACATCCTGGCAGTCACGATACGCCCGACATGATGGGTTTAGGAAAAATACAGTCAAGAGTACGTTGGTTTCGGTTGAAAAGCGCCCAAGACTATGATGATGATTATCATCATCATCGCCATCTTCGTCATCACCATCATCTGACATCAGACACATCAAAGAGACGTGATTGTAGCCATGGCGCTGAAAGAGGTTAGTGTGATAAATGTGTTATATAACTCATTACGGTCCTTGAGAGTTTTACCACGAAAGAACCGGCGATACGAGAAACCCTGTTACACACTTGTGATCTTGTGAGATAGCACGGTACCGTTTATGGTGTGTATTCTCAAAACGAATGCAGAAATATGTTGAGTTGAGGAAATGATTCTTATTCAGATTCCGAAAATACTAGAGAACTGCGGGACATTTTGAGTGGACATCCTGCACGTATCATAAAGTCTCTTGTTGACTCAACCGTTACACTCCAGCTTCCTATTAATGTGGACCTTGACCCGATTCCTTCCTTTACTAGTTTCAATCCTACTACAGGTAGTTAAGCTCGCAATAAAAGTTGTGAGATGTCATCGGCCTCTGGCACAGGCAATATAGATATATGCTTATCGGCTGCCACACCAAACGATATGGAATAAAGCATCACATGAAGTTCATTTTAGTAAACAAATCAATGTAAGGATCCTAGAACTAACAGGGATCGTTGAACCTTGGTCATCAAACCCAGACACGTCCCCCTACTTTGCCTCTGGACCAATCAGGAACAGGGACACACAATGTATATTCCCCCATGCAGATTAAGGGCACTGGTCTACTTGCTGACGGGAGAGGGAGGGATTAAACATCTGTGTTCGAGATGAGTGACGGAGGGGGAGCGAGGAAGTGATGACAGATTACATTCAGGCAGATCACAACACAAAGCGAGCGGCAGCGGAAACGCAAGTGTCCAACCGTCGTGGGGGGATTGCACAGAGACCAGCTCGGAAAGCTGGAGAGCTGCAAAGACAGGAAATTCCACCGACGCCATCCGTCGATCAGAAAACGCGCCTGGACACGTCAGAGAATTTACAGTGTGTGAAATGGGCCGCTGTAAACATATTCGAGAGAGGGCTCAACAAACGGATGAGCGCGGCAGATGTGCAGGTCTCCATCGAGAAGGGGCAGAAGCGGGGGCTTCCTTTTTCTCAACCATCTGAAAGAAGAAAACGTAATGGAATCCCACTTCCCAAGGCCTCAAAGGATGCTCCGGTGATCATTGCCAGAGCCCATTGGTTTTCGCCTCCGTACAGCAGCATCCACCTCCCAAGACGTCTGTGAAGATTCTCAGTCATCCAGTTCATGGTTTCTTGGAAGTCGTACAAAGTGTACAAAAGCAGCAGGACTTGCTATGAACTCAAGAGGCCGCGAGTCCAGTGCCTTCCTTCGTACACTTTGTGCAACTTCTAAGATTGACCTACCGAGACGGATACAAGGGTGGGTGGGGTGGGGGGGGGGGGGGGGGGGGGGGGGGGCTCGCATCAGCGAGGCTCTGTGCCAGATCTGACTCAGGAGCTAATAAAAGATCATCTCAAACCATCACAATAACAACAACAAATCATTTCCCAGGCTGAGAAATTGGAATCAAAGCAGCAAGAACCGAGAAGTAGTTGGGAAGCGATGACATCATCAGTCGTAATCAATTCCCCTGAGATGTAATGGTCTTCTACCACTTCACAGTTGGCGCATGCTGAAGAGAGTAGTTGAGGATACTCAATTAGATCTGTCGTTTCATGTTTCAAGTTCAAATGATCGTAAACAATAGGAAGAAAAAAATGTCTACGTAAAATAAAGTGCATTTTCAATGTGAAATACAACTGAAGAAAATATCTATATGAAATAAGTTAAATATATATATACATACATATATGTGTAAAATGAAATAAAATAATGTCTAAGTAAAATATAATAAAAACATCCAAGTAAAATAAAATAAAAAATATCTTAATATATTTAAAAAAATGTATAATGAAACTAAAATAAAGAAATGTCTATGTAAATTAAAATAAAATAAAAAATCTACAGGTATATAAAGAATTCTTCTAACACTGCTGTGTTTAAGCCCGTCTGCCTTGTAGACTTCGAAACGCCCTGATGGGCGGGGGGCGGGGCGGGGGGCGCAGGGAGGGCGGGGCGGCAACAATGGAACATTGGTTCTGCTGAAACTGGTTTGAACCGATTGGCACCAAGTTCCTGAGAGCCCATTACAGAACCAGTCCCAGAACCAGAGTCACGATGTCTGGCTGAAAGCATCATGTAATTAAAACCATGCAGTCAAGCTACATGAACTGCGTTCACCTCAGTCATTTGACATATAATGGGAAATACCTAAAGCAGTGGGTGAAGGAACATAATATGTTCCGTTGATGTTTGCATGCAGAGTTTAGAGGCTCCCTGGACGGTTTGAGGAATTCGTGGATTGTAGGCTACGGCCTCTGCAGCCGCCATTTCTGCACCCAAACACAAACACCTACGGGCGAGAGCACAGTGACATCAGCATTTCCCACAGACGTAGATTATATCTAGCGCATGCATGTATTCCCCCCGCCCCCCCTGCCGCCCACCCCCCCGTTTGCCGGCATGACACCAACTGTATCGATGCACAAACCTCAGGGGGGGAGAATCTAGGTGAGGATAAAAACGACAACAACCATCCTGTCGTATCCTCTTCGCGTGTGGAGCGTCACAGCGAGCGAAAGAGTGAGAGCAGCGGCCGCAGCCACCAGACTCCACACTTCCTGTTTCCTGGCTGAGTTGTTGCCAAACATAATAACCTCAGGCCTGTGTTTATGAAGCGCGGCGGTGGGGGGAGGGGGGTGGGGGGTGGCGGGGGGGGGCGGGGGGGGTGTTCGGGGGGGTGGGGCGGGGGGGGCGGCGGGGGATTCACATGAGTTGGGGTTATAATTATTATGCACCCTCCTGTCATATCCACTGCTCACGAGATAGAGGGACGCGCACACACCGCCGTCATTTTACCGTGGCACCACATCATCCTGTTTGTTTATGGCCCCGTTGTTGCAAAATGAGGCCGATCGCACCGGTGGGAGGCCAGAGGAGGGTTATGACGTGCGCAGGAAACCTTCAGACTGAGTACAGTGAGGCCATCCCATAATACATTAGACAGGGACTGGGTTAGAGAAGAAGCCTGGAAGCTGAAGAACAAGCCCTCTATTCTGAACATCACACTGGTCCAAGCCAAAACAATTGCACCCAGTTCACTTCACACACCACTGATGTTCATCACATGACGGAGGAGGAGCGTACGGATGCATGAGTCTGTTCATGGTGCAGACTATGTTTATACACTACATAAAGCTAGTGTGGAAACAACATATGGTTTGAATAAATTATATCACAAGAATCCAATCAGAGTGTGGCTTTTTTAAGATTGTGTATTGGCAGAAATGAATATTAGATCATTACATACATATATAGACATATTTTTACGAGTGTACAATCGGGCAAATATATAAATCGTTGTTTTTACTGCCCAGAATGAAGTTATTTTTACACAGGGGACGGGCCCTTTCTAGGGTGGCAGCCATTTTGCTTACAGTTGTTTACCAACTAAACCCTTGTAGAATTGAATGATATGAGAGGGCCAACATAGATTATCCTACATGTCTGGAAGGGAAGAGTGAGGTGTGTGGTGCAGTTCGCTGCTTCACCACCGGGGGCCAATAATTCCTATAAACCGTTTAAATCGAACGGGTTTGCATATAAAACCCGTTGGACGTTCTTTATATGAAATAATGATTATTATGGGGTGTGATTTGGAGGCGTGGCTCTAACTCTGGACAGTAAATCTAAGTCAAACGGACGGCAACTCTCCAAACCACAGCGTCAGAGTTCACATTTCTCAGAGGCTTTGGGAAAGTAGTACTTTCTGTGTGGGCACCGAGACTCTTAATCCCCACGGTTCCCTTTTACCTTGTTTTCATTTCGTCCCGCAAAAGGAGGTTAAATCCATCATGTGGTCGCGAATACGCTCACAACACCTAACGCCGAGGTAAACAAGCCCTCGGCCGCCAGAGTGGTCTTAAAAACAGCCGCTTAAGAGGCCTAGGATCTGCTTTGGATCCGTGCACTACAGTGACCCTGACTGAGGGAGGCCTGCTTCTCAGAATCAGTACAGTCGGCTCCATGGGAGCAGAGGGAGGGGATAGAGGAGGAGGGGGGCGGGGCGGGGGGGGGCGTGTTCAGGCTGCAGGAGGAGAGTGGTGGATTATGAAAGCTGATGTGTATGCAGCACGTGTGAAGCCTGTTTAAAGGTGCAGTGTATAGGATTTAGTGATACCTAGAGGTGGAGTGGCATGTTGCAGCTAAAGTAACTCTTCACTTTCCGGCAAGAAAAGGAAACTCCATTTATTTTGATTCAAAAACGTTTTCTTTTTTTTTTTAAGTTGGGTATGCTGTAAATACATGATGGTGCAACACGGCTGCTTAGGTCCATTGGGCCTGCTCCCGATTTCAATATAAAGGGCTCATTCGAGGTTTATTAAAACAATAATTCAAACACATATTTAATTATACACTCTTTTTTTTATATTCAATTAACAGAAGGGAAATCATTCCAACTAAATCTTGCACACTGCACCTTTATTGACAACATGGAATCAGCTGAATCGTTCAGTTTGCAGCGACTTAAACAAGTTAGAAGTGATATCCAGTAACAACGTTATGGTGCATCTCCACCGTTAATGCAATACAAAGCACCGGGAGGTTTCCACAGCCCCCCCCCCCCACACCCACACACCCACACACACACACACACACACACACACACACACACACACACACACACACACACACACACACACACACACACAATGTGTCCAGTGAGCGTTTGAGGCCCTGTCCGGCTCATCACTGGCCCGAGAACAGAAACTTCATCAGCGCTAACGAATGGTGAAGGATGGTGGAGGCTCAGTGTGGAGGGCGGTAATTAAACAGCGCGTCGCAGAGAAAGAAAAAGAGAAGGGGAACGGAGACTCGCACGCATCAAAGGTTATCACTAAGCCTATTAGGCAACAGGAACTCGAGCAAACAATGTGGATTGAGGTTGGCATAATCTCAGAGATTACAAATCCAGGAAACTGTCAACAGAGTCTGACCTAGTTTGGCTCGAGGGTTTGCTGCAGTGACCTTGCACCTGAGGAAGCCGTCGTGGAGGGAGTGGACATATATGCACGATACAGTCGGAATAACAAGGTTTAAGATTGAAGTACAATGTTTTTGCATTGTAATTTTACTTAAAGGTGCAGTGCGTAAGATTTCAGTCATTTTTTTGTCACTTCCGTGAGTAGAAAAACCGCAACAAAACATTGACATACACACATTTTCTTAATCATCTATATGAATAATTGTTTTCAATGACCTTTCAATGAGCCCATTAATGTACATTTACAGGGGCTGCCATGTTTTCATAGCAGCAGAGAATGGAAATACTGGACATCTTTTGAGTATTTAAAGACAACTGAAGGCCACCATAGGTTCCTCTGCTCGGGAGGGTGAGGGTGAGGTGATGCAACTTCACCAAATCTTACACACTGCACCTTTAAGGTCTAATATGACCAGAAAGTAACAGTAAACACAGTAAGTGGAAGTACATTTTGTATCATTTTCTGTTGAAACGGTATAAAGTTGAATTTCTTGTGATGCTAATGTATCTCGAGTTAAATCACATGACGTTAAATTTAATCAGCTCCACTCGCCTTAATTTGATCAAACATCAAACTCCCTGAATGATCCCTCACTGGTTTACATTCAAACAGCAGAGTTGTGCTAAATGGATATGATATGATATGATTAGCGGAGTCAATGGAAACATGCCGTGACATTCTGCCGTCTGGTGTTTACTACAAATTCCAGATGACGGATGACGGCAGATTATTAGGGAGTAATTAAAATGCCCGGCTGGATTTGGCTCCCAGGTGTTTCCCCTTCAGCGAGACCTCAACTGGAAACCAAATAACACAATGCACCGGCAACTTCCCGCGAAAACAAAGATAATATCTCGGTTGGCTTCGGGTTGCACAAGCAACAACATGTCAAAAAATGCAACATGGAGGGAGGGCGGGCGGGCGGATCAGCAGAGGGCCGCACCCGCGCCGAGCCCCGACTCGGGCTGAGCGACAATTGCATCACGATGATCAACCTGTACATCGTCCTAATCCCCGGTGTTAGGGAAGCGTCACGGGACACACCCCACGACAAGGCACGCTCACGCTCATGCTGCTGCGCAATGAGGGTGGTTGCACGGATCTCTCCGGGGATCGCCGATAGCGCTGGGCCATAAAATCGCCGTCGTCACTTAATTACAACGTCATTTGAAATCCAGCTCCGGCGCTCCCCCTCGGGTTCCCACGGCCCATACTCGACTCCGCCCCTCCTGCCCACAATCCCACAGCGACACGTTCGCTCCCAAAGGAAAGGCACAGTCTCATCGCCGACTTGGGACCGGTTCGAATTGATCGGCGTCGGACGTTGGTTCGACGGCTTATGCAAATGAGGGCAGCGGCACGGCGTATTTATTCCAGCATCCCCAAACGAGAGGCTGGCAGCCGGGTGGGAGCAGTCTTGTTGTTAACGACGGGACACACAACACAGCAGCAGCAGCAGCAGCAGCAGCAGCAGCAGCAGCAGCAGCAGCAGCCCCAAAACACCAGCACAGAAGCAGCCGACATCAGCCAAAACACCACGCCCCGCCCCACCCCACCCCCACACCCCCACACCCCCGCCCCCTCCATTGGATCCCATATGACAAGAAAAGGGTCTGGTGGATTACGGATGCATAAGAGTTGGTGCCTATAAATACAGTGGAAATACCAGAGTTTATCCTCATGCTGAAAACTTTAGACCACAGGTATGTGCAAACAGGTTGCCTGTTGTGCACAGGGGGGGAAAAGGGGGGCTGTCAGCTGACCAAATGGTCAGCGGTTTGATTTCGGTCGTCCTCTGCGGATACTGAATCCCACACTGTCCCATGTGCTCACAGAAACGATGGAAACAAACTTTGCAGGTTTTTCTTTTTATGTCTGTGAAACTGCGGGTGAATATTGACATTACAGGGCTTCATCACCACCTACTGTTAAGGAGTGTGAATGGACGACACTCCGAAGCATTAAAATTCCCCTTCAAAATAAAAGCACAGCAGCAACTTTTTTTTTTTGTTTTTTTTTTTTTCCAGTCAAAGGAAACCGAGTCTGCGACTGACCGTGAGAGCACGTCAAGGGGTCAACAAGCCCTGGCTTTCTAGCTCCAGTTTGCCCAGTTCACTGGAGAAGGCGCTGGTTGCCTATATCTGAGTGAGATGCATCAACTATTGCCTCGTTACCTTATTATCTGCTTTCATGCACAGATTTCTTTTCATAGAGAATAGTGAAAACATTGTGCAGCGCTGGAATAAATGAATATAGATGCACAAAGTGTTTTGTGGACATGTGACTGGAAATAGTCCGACTATAAACAGAGGATTGAAAAGTATTTGGCTCAGGGATCCACTGTCTGCACCAGAAGCCCAGAAATATCAGCCGTTGAGCCCAGAGGCTGCTCGTCTGTTGTCAGACGATAGCCGATGGGCTCTGAGAGAATTGGGGGTGAGGGTGAGGGCATTCAAATCACAGCCAGGCCCCCAAAAAGCAACGTGCCGGGCTGACAGATGGCAACGGGGGTTGTTTTGAAGTGGAGCATGAAGCTTATTGAGTCACCACCCGTTTTACAACGATGCATCAGCAAAAGTGGCTGAAAACGTCTTCTTCTTCTTCTTCGTCTCTATTCTCGGATGCAGCTGCAAAAATAGGATTTGGATGTAAACAGTGATTCGAACAATGTCAAAGGAAATTGCACTTTTCGTGTGTGTGTGTGTGTGTGTGTGTGTGTGTGTGTGTGTGTGTGTGTGTGTGTGTGCGCGCGCTCTGACTTCTACAATCTGCAGCCCACTTGTGTCATGAGAGTCTTGTGCCTGTGTGTTTGCACGACATCTTTGTGTGTTCAGCTCTCGCATGCCTCTGTGAAACGCAGAGAGCTCTGAGAGGCCTATCAGGGGTGAGTAGGTGAGAAGGAAAAAGTGGCTGAGTAGCAGTCTGAGGGGGAGAGAGAGAGTGAGAGAGAGAGAGAGAGAGAGAGAGACGCAACAGCACGCCAGGGCAGATATATGTACACGTGGCCTCCCCAGCCTTCTCGGTGTGTACAAACATACACACAGAGAAACGCACACACAGACAGTCTGTCTTGCCATCCACGGCTGGCACACACTGACACACGCACCACAGACAGGCAGTTTACATCAGCTCCGCCAGCGTCGGCGCAGTCAGCGTGGCTCCCGGGCCGTCTGGTGGAGGGGCTTTGAAAATCGAACGGCACACTCGTCCCGTGCCGAGTGCACGCTCGGCGAATCCTGAATCGAGACGTAAACTGGAGCGACGGCGACTCAGCCCCACGAAAGTCGCATCGAGAATTCTAAGCGAGTCCCAGTTCACCCTGAGCTCCGAGCGTCATTTGTCTATTTAATTATCGGTTGCGTAACGGGAGGCCGGAGCCAAGCGACCCCTTTGAGCCAAATCGTGTTCCATCTGCGCAGGAAATTCCCATAGCCCGGCTAAGTGGGCAGCCGCTATATATACCCGGCACAGTGCGCGGGGTCGGTGGCCATGCTAGCGCGCGCAACAAGCCGGTCATCGGATATGATGGTGGCGCGGGTGTGAAGATATTAGAGCGAGTTTGATACGGAGCCAAACCGGACCATCGGGTGTCACTCTGGACTCGGCGAATGCTCCCGGGGGGCCGCTTAAAGGTGCAGTGTGTAGGATTCGGTGACATCTAGAGGTGAAGTCACCCGTCACCCTTCGGAGCATGCGGGAGAAGCTATGGTAGACTTCAGTTGTCATTCAAACTCAAAAGATGTTTAGTACGTCCGCTCTGGGCTACTGTAAATGATGTAAATATACATTAATGACATAATTGAAGGGTCATGTAGAAAAATAGAACATTTAGGTGAGTATAAATTCATGAAAATGGCAGTGTGAAATTGTTTTGTAATATTTGTAGAAGTGACTAGAAAGAGAAAATCTGAGAAAATCGTACACACTGCACCTTTAAAGAGATGTCCGAGGGTGCCGCCACTCCGGTCCTTTAGGTGGCGGCATTACTTCTCGGAGATTGTTTACCAGCCACCAGTGAACAGTAAATATAGAGAAAAGGCAGACAGAAGTGAAACGTGGGTGCACAGGAAGTGCACTGAGCTTTGTGACCTAGTGGCCAAATGGTGGAACTGCAGCATCTATGCACTTTGACAGTTTCAAGCTGAGGACGTTTGCTGATGGGTAACAGCACCGAGTTGCTCGTGTCATGTCACATGCCATGTGCGTCTCAGCGCCTCTGACTTTAATAGAATTTGATCTCCTTCACATCACTAGTCTCGTCTTGGCAGCAAAATGAACATTGCTAGAGGCGAATCACGATCTCCGCTTTCTAATTGCTGATGTCATCAACACGTGCTGCTGATGGAACACTGGCGGCGACACAGCGTTTTGAATGTGACTCAAACTAAAACGCCATGTCATCTGAAAATGTCACTAAGGAATCCGTATCAAACGTCTGACTTGAACTCAAACAAATAATCAGCCGTTAATGACTTCCAGATGTTGTTTCACTGTCAAAATAAATAATCAGAGGATTTCACTTTGAAATCAACCTCCAATATAAATAACAGTGTTTCTGAACGCTAAGGCAGTGATTTACAACCATAGTGACTTTTCAAGTCGATTCAACATTTTCAAATTAATGCACATTTTGAGAAATACTCATGAAAAAAAATATGATTATCAAAGTGTTTTTTTTCTTTTGCCCCATTTACCCCTTTATAATAATAATAACAATAACAACAACAACAATCATAGTAATAATAATAATAAATAATTAATCCATAAGATAATAAACCGAAGAATATTGTGTGTTACACCCCTGAAGTAGTGTATCGTGGCAATTCCAAAGAAAAGTGATTATTATGAAATGAATGTATTCAGGCATCACTGATGATCCATATGTACATTTGTTTGTGAGTCCACTTCCAGTACAGCAGATCTGCACGGTTTAGGCCTGTGCTGAACGTTAGCGTTGTGTAACAGGGAAACGCATCATGAGAACACACACCACGCTGCCGCAATGGGCTTTGATATGTGCGATAGCAGGAAGTGGATTGTGCACGGTGCACTCTGCCACAGATGTTTTTGAAACTCTGAAACTGTTATTTCCTCCGAGATAGCAAATAATTAAAAATGATTTCTGGCGCAATTAAAGAAACCGTTCAGAAAACCCTTCAAAACAAAAAAGTCACCCCTGGGGTGACGTTTGCACACACTAGCACTAGTCATCACTTCAGAGGACCCGTAACACAGTTTGAACTGGCTTGCACCTCAATGACCCCACAGCATATCAGTGTGACAGCAGGGAGATAACGGCGGCTGACACCCATGTTCATCTCCCACGTGTTTACAAAGCAGCCACGGCACCGACACCTCTATTCAGAGCGGGTTGACTCACGGCCCGCATTTCTTTAAGCAATGATCCTGGGACCTGCCCGTTCATGCTGCGCTCACACAGACCGAATGAAGCGGCAACGCTCATTGCACCTCTCTCCTTCGACAGAGCGCTGGCAGCCGGCGCAGTTATCAGATAGCGGGCGTACGTCGAAGAGCAGCGACGCCCACCACCCGACGTGACTTTCCCACAAGGCTCGTCCTTCGCTTCGCCGAGACGCGAGCGAGCCTCCAAAACGCAAAGACCATGCTTTCGCCGTGACTCATCGTTTCCTGCAGGATTGTGTAACGAATGCAACTCCGTGATATCTTTCTTAATGAGCGAGCGCCGTCTTGCAACAGAGCCCTGGAAAAAGACCAGAAATGTGAAACTTGGACGAGTCTCGCTCGGCAAGGGCGCATTTTCCAGTTCCCGGGTTTGAGAAACGAAAATATCGCCACTTTTGTCTCGTAACTCTGGCAACTCCTCAACTAACCCATCGCTTCCTTTGACTTTTCTCTCACGATGACCTTCCTGCCATGAATGAACATGAGCGAGGTGAGTTCCTCTACAGGCGGTGATGAGCACCAGGTGCCCGCCAACCTCAGGGACGTTCCCATTCCATCCCAAAAGGGAAATATAATGAGAGTTGGCAAAAGCAAACACCTGAGGTCCCACTGTTTGGCTTCCTCTAGCTTTGAGTCCCACTTTCAGAGGGACGAGGCTTCTTTAATTTCCCAAATGCACACTCAGGGTTTGTCCTGTGGGGCTGCTGAAGTGACCTGATGCATCACTCTGAACCTGATTTGATGTCGGGAGCAGTGAAAAGGGAATGACACCTCTTCCTGGACTCTTTCTGTAATTGGTGTCATCTCTCAAGTCTTCTGAAGGGTTTCAGCCTTTCTCTAAAATTGCTCGGTTCTATTTTGGGGGATCGAGGAATTTGTTCCCTGAGACTTTAGAAACGCCTGAGAAGCTCTAGATAAATCAAGATCTGTCTTGGTCTAACGCCTCTTTAGCTCCGTCTTTGCACATAAAACGCCAACAAAGTCAAACTTTTGCCAAAACAAAGCACCAAACCTGCCACAAAGACCAAAATCAACAAAGAAGCGAGGAAGTTCCAGCGACCTACCTGGAGAAGTTGACGGAGAAAGTCCCCAAAGCCCCGGCGGAGGAGGGGAGCCCGTCGTTGCCCCTCTGCATCCCGGATGGTTCCCCATAGCGCCCCCCTCTGGCCCAGCCCTCCCCGACCGGAGGCAGACTGGAGAACATGCTAAAAGGCTTCTGGTCCGGTAGGCCCATGGTGGAGGACGGGGTGGCTTTGTAGTGGTAGCCGGGTCCGGCGCCCATGCCCATGCCCGTGGAGGACATCGGGCCTCCACCTCCTCCTCCTCCTCCTCCTCCTCCTCCTCCTCCTCCATGCAGCGAGCTCATGCCGCTCTGGAGACAGTGCAACTGACAGAAGCCGGTGTTGTCCTGCTTCTCCTGCTTGACCACACCAGGGGTGCGGATGTGGATGAAGGAGTCGTCGGGGTCTTTCTCTTCCTTGATCATGACGCTGGACAGGAGCGATGTGGGCGGGTGGTGTTGGTGGGGGAGCTGATGTTGCTGGTGCTGGAGCAGGTGGCGGTGCTGCTGCTGCTGCTGCTGCTGGTGTAAGGGGTGCTGCTGCTGCTGCTGCTGCTGCTGCTGGTCCGTACCGTTCACACCGGTACAGTTTCCTCCATTACCCACCAGAAGCTTTGAATCCTTGAGCAAGCCGCCGTCGGGACCACCGCTGCTCTCGTGCAGGATGTTATCCAAGTGTGCCACCTCGGAATCCAACTCGAAAACACTGATTTCTGGCAGCGAACTGGGGAGGTCCAGGTCTTGCCAAATCTCGTTATCCTCAATAAGGCGACTGCTGTTGCCATCCAGGTCGCAGGGCCTGGCGCTCGCATGTCCGCCGTACGTTCCCAGCTCCTTCTCCAGGGAGTAGCCTCCCTCCTGCTTGATGTGCTGGGGGAAAAGGTTGGGCAGCGGCCGGTTGCCCAGGACGGAGGTGTCCGAGGTGCTGATGACCGAGTTGGACATCCGGTCCAGCTCGGAAATACTCTGGTTGAGCATCGGCAAAGTGTCCTCCATGTTGAACACGCCGACGCCCTGGTGACGCTTGGGCATCCGGACGATCTTACCCTCCTTCATGCCTTCGCAGTGGCCGTGAGGGGACTCGAAGAGGCCTCCGAACTCGCCCTGGTCTTTGGTTGCGGCCCGTCCGTTGGAAGCCACCGTGAGCTGGGGCAAGGACCCGAGGCCGGGCAGGTGCATGGCAGGCTGGAGCAGGGAAGCGGCGGTGTCACCTGTGTCGCCGCCTACTCTGACTGCTGTCTCCCCAAATGTCAGGCTGTCGTCTTGATTACCGTTGCGCTTCAGTCCACCCTGATCCATTTCTTTATCCTGACGGGACAGTGAGGGGTAGGGTTTAAGGGAGCACAACACACACACACAGAGACACACACACACACATAGAGAGAGAGAGAGAGAGAGAGAGAGAGAGAGAGAGAGAGAGATAAGATACGGTTAGCCTAAGAAAACAGGGCCAACGGATAGGGTGACATGTGTGAGGTTATTCCAGGAGGAAAACCTAAAAAAAGCGTATCGAAACATCGATCTTCACAGGATTCGGTGTCATGAAACATCTGTAGCGCATCGTTCTCGCCCCGTCTCAGCCCACACGCTCCTCTCCTTCGTTTCCATTTATCAAACGGGCGAATCCCCTCTTCCACACCCACACGGCAAAGGCACACACGGCACCAAATCAGTAATGAAGAGGGGGAGGGGGAGGGGGGGTGTGACGGAAAGAAAGAAAGAAAGAAAGAAAGAAAGAAAAAAAGAAAGAAAGGAGAAGCCCGTATCCATTACCTAAGCTAAAGGACGACATTGTGCCATGTTGTTCCTTTGAACTGTGCCCTCAACTCAAGAGTCAAGAGGTGCAGGATGGGCAGGGCCACACTGAGCAGCGCGCACGTGTACAACAACATATACAGTATATCTATTGGCACAGATGAGGCCACTGCGAGGCCTCAGGGCTCCTATAGATTTGCATGCGAGGGGCAAATGGGAAATTCAGGCAAAAATCCATCACAGAAGATTTGAAATGTAAATCTTTTGACGAAATAAAAAAAGGCAAAGGGGTATATATATATATATATATTTTTTTTTTTGGGGGGGGGGGGGGTGCATGCCAGGGTTGTGCAGCCGAATCTGTTGATCATTAACCGTGAGAGGCAGACGTAGGCTAATAAAGCCAGCAAAGATGTGTGGGACACCGGGGTCATCACCGAAATGATGGTATGTTGAAGTTGTTTTGCTGTTTAAAAGGCAGATTTTTTATTTTAGTTATGGCTTTCCACCACTCCCCCCCCCCCCGCCCCCCCCCCGC
>JAFBJT010109531.1:113888-126496 GCA_016785325.1 Chascanopsetta lugubris
TCGCACGGAGCGCAAAACGGCTGCCTGCGCGCGGAGGGCGGACGCTGTCGCGGTGTCACTGAGTGCACAGAGGCGGCGGCGGCGGCGGCGGCGGACGCGGCGGCGGCGGACGCGGCAGCGCAGCGCTCCTGAGCCGCGCGCGCGTCACGGGGCCTAGCTGCGCGTAAAAAGCCACTTTTTCCGCCGCTGCCGCCGTGTCAGTCAAATCCCTCCCTGGCAGAAATGTCACAGCGCGACAAGAGTGAAGGAGAGGAAAGGTGGATCGTTTACCTGCAGTGAAATAAAGGGAATGCGCACACTCCTCCTCTGCTCAGCTCATGTCCCGTTCCGCGTCCGGAGAAAATAGAACGCGGAGAGGTTTTTCGCGCAGGAGTCTCACATGAAGCTCCTTCCTCCAGGAGCGGAGCGCGGTGAAATGTCAGCCAGGTCCCTCGCTCCTGCTGCTGCTGCTGCTGTTGCTGTTGCTGCCGCCGCTGCTGCTGCTGCTGCTACTGCTTCTCCCTCTGCGGTGTGGCAGCAGAACATCGTCCGCTGTCTCTCCAACTCCACTCTCCGGAGTTTAGTGATCCATGGTGCGCGCGTCAAAAGCCTCGATCGACGCGTCGGGGAACTAACTTTTTAGCGCCGGTTCAGAGCGGAGGGCTGAAGCGAGGACGAGGTGGAGGCGGTGGCGGTGGAAGTGGTGGAGGTGGTGATCGATCACTTCTTGTTGGTTGAGGGGGAGGGAGAAAAAAAAAATCTCAGGACAAATCCGCGATGGAGCTGCAGATGTGAGGCGCAGTCCGCCGCTGTTGCGCCATGAAACCCCGTGAGTACATTAAAGTTATATAATTCAGCCCGACTGGCCCCGGCTCACTCCACTGCGAACTCGAGCAGGGCAGGGCGCACAGTTAGAGACGCCCGTCAAGCGGGGAGGAGCGGCGTGCTGGCTTCCTGCTGGCGCTTTCACAGTAAGAGTCGTTCGCGTGAACGAAAAGAACAGGTGGGAGTGTGCGTGGATCACGTGTTGCACATGTGTGCAAGCTGTAACACACTGCGGATGAAAAGATGTAAGCGATTGAAAATGTGGGGGGAGCAGGTGAGCGAGGGAAATGCACCCCCCCCCCCCCCCCTCTCATCTGAGCGTGTGTTGCACAATCAATCAATCGATCAGACAATCAAACAAACAACCAAACACATCCATTCAGACACTCACCAATGAATTAATCTATAATTCACGCAGCTGATCAAGTAGTCAATCACACACATACATCAAAGCACTGTATTTACTATTTGAATACGATAAAGAACATCTATATACTAGCGAATTACAACAATAACTTTATTTTATTTTATTTATTTATTCATTCATTCATTCATTAACCTTTATTTAGCCAAAACAACCGTGGTAACGGGTCTCCCCATAAACATTTTTTTCTCGTGGTTTTATTTTGAAAGTAACCATCTCAGCTTCCGGTCTTGTTGTGTGTTTGCCCTGAAACTTGACGCAGCTGTTGGTTTGACACTTAGCGGTGAACGCCCCTTTCCCCACCGAAACTCTCCCTGCTGGGGAATCTGTCAGAACGGGTCTTTCTCCGCGCGCCGCGGCACCGACGAGTCCGTTCGAGTCAGGCCGAGAATCCTGCTCCACCTCGGCCTCTCTACCACACACGGAAGCATGTGAAGGGCTCCCACAGTCAGCAGGGGCCAAAGTTCAGGTTCAAGGGTGGGTCGAGGGGGGGGTTCCTGCCAGTCCCCTCTGACACACACACTCACACAGGTCGGTCTGACACCATGTTGTCATTATGAAACCATTGGTTGTGACTCGAGGAATGGGCCACAAATAGGAGTCTTAAAGGTGCAGTGTGTAAGATTTAAAGAGGTCCATCAATGTATTTTTAAACAAATACAGTGTGTGTGTGTGTGTGTGTGTGTGTATGAATTGTCGTTTTAATTATCCTTCATGGTGCTTTGACTGGTCCACTCTATACACACCGTCCATGTTGCTTTTTGACAGTAGCGCAGAATGGACAAATGTAACCTGCGTAAACAAAACACGGCCTTTAGAGCAGACTTCAGAGACACGAGCTCTGCCGCCTCGCAAACCAAAGCGCCCACCGCACTTTCACGTGGGGGACATTAATCATTCCTCCTCATAGGAAGCCGCTTTCCCCGCTCTCGGCCGAGCAAAGGGCAAATTTGTGCCGTTTGTAAGTGAGGGGGTCAAAGGTCAGTAGCACTCTGGGATTTTCAGTGAAGGGGTCGATGTGGAATCTTTAACAGTGTTGTACTGAGGAGCCTCAGAGTCTCTGCTGCAACAACACGGTCTGCCTGCAGGCCTCCACTTCCTGTGCAGGCCCCGCTCTGGACAGGAAATGAACACATAAAGGACACGCAAATAAAAAGCAGAGGACCACTTCCTGGGGGACTCACTTGAGGTATAGTCTGCAGGACTTGCCGTCGACAGACTTCTAGCTGCAACGGTGTAAGAATAGAACAGTTTCCTGTTGAAATGATTGAGCTCATTCGCCTCATGAGAATAAGAAAATGAAAACCTCTCTGCTGTAGCTCATCCAGGGAGATTTTGAGGGATACGGTTTGAGAGGACATAATGTTTCTCTGTGTGAAATCCTGCATACTGTGCCTTTAATACATTGCGTCTATACCAGTGAGGCAGCATATACGATAATGCTGCGAGACTCTTGGCATGTGTTGTTTCATGCTAAACTGTGCATCATTTCTATTTATGAAGTGAAACGACAGAAGTTGATGGACGACGGCATTTACACAGAATAATTCACTAATACTCTCAGACGTCTAATTGTACAAGATGATACCATGAAAACACAAACACAGTCAAAGTAATGTGCCACTACTCCATATTTTCTTCATTACTCATATTTCTGAGTGAAATGTGTGGAAATGTTTTAGCAAATGTTTTTAAAGGTACAGTGCGTAGGATCTTACAACAATGGATTCTGGGCTAAAACATGGCGGTCAAGTCTCTATTTTTATCTGAAAACGTTTTGGCAGTAAACATGGATTTGTTTTGGATAATACACAATTGTGCCCATTGTCACTAAATATGTCTTCATGTATCTACTCTGGGGATTGAAAAGGAAAAGAAAAGATGATGTAGTTCCTGTGAGCACCGCCTGCCCTGACATGACTCAGCATTTATTGCCCTGCAGACTTGACCCCACTCGGTGAGACTCTGCCTGAAAAGGTTTGTGCCACCAGGTGACATGAAGTGGAGCAGACGTCCATTCACCTTTCAAAATGTTAAAATCATTAAAAATGACTTCTCTGACTTTTTTTACTCACGACCCTTCGGATGATCCCATCCCTCCGTCAAAGTTCTGTAACATTAGAAGAGCACGTGGATCACTGGCTACTACATTTTTAGACTATCCAACCTCTCCATGAATGAATGAATATGTTTGCATGTGGATTCATGGAGAGATGCTTTTCATGAATGCATCAAGCGGCAATGTACGGGGCGGAAGGATGAGTCCAAGGTGGAAGTTGAAAAACCTGCAGTTCACAGGGTGGCCACTTGAGGCTGACTGAGCGAGTCAACCCCCACAGACTCCACTCAACTTAAGAGGTGAATTAAACATTTTTAATGTCTGGTACAAACTATGGTTTCCGGTCTCAATCAGTCACATGTTGTCCTGTGACAACTGTACGGGGGCGGGGCTTATGCTGATTCTATCCAGGTGCATAATTAAGGGCGTGGCCTCTTGAGTGACTCTTCACATTTTTGATTTCCATTTTGGTGAAAGCCATGAAGGAAATTGCCCCCCCCCCCAAAAAAAATCGTATAAAAATGAAATTATATTATTGCATTTGAAGCGGACCCTTGAGATGATGAGGGACCTCTCCATGACTGTAATGCCAGCATGTGATTCAGTCAGACACTTGCACTGGATATTAGATCAGATACTAATTTTCCTGAAGGCACAGCCGAGCAAGGACCAATCTGACTGATGAGATCAGGAAGAAGAGGGAGATGAGGAGAGCGGGGAGGATGGACGCTCTGGAGACAACACAAAAAAAAACTCAGAGAAGAAGAAGAAGAAGAAGAAGAAGAAGAGGAAGAGGAAGACGGACAGCGGAGGAAAAGGGGGCGGGGTAAAAAAGGCAAAGAAGGGGGGTGGGGATGGGGCGGGGGGGGGCAGGTGTGGCCCTCCATTCGAGTGGCTCGATTAGATGGAGCGGAGTGTGTCCTGTGCATGTGGATGTCTCATTAAAGGCTCGTGTGGCTGGAGAGAGGCAGGAGCTCCCCAGGGCCCCAGAAAACCACACTGTTCTCAAAACATCACAGGGAACACGGTGAGTTTTTGAGTTAACAATGGGCGATCCTATTTACCAATCAATAATAAACACAATGGACATGTGGTGCTCTATGTGCATGTATACGTGCAACTGGGAATTCGCGGAGAAATCTCTAATTAGATCATGTGATGTATGCACAGTAGGTTACACTAGTTTGGGTCGTAGCAGAGGGGGGGAGGCGGGGGCGGCGGGGGCGGTGGGGGGGGGGGGGTTGATTGATACAGGGGGGGGGGGGGGGGGGGGGGGGGGGGGGGGGGGGGGGGGTGTTGATTGATACACTTGGATGTGCCGCTACTCGTTGGCACCTGTGAATTCAATTGCTTTTGAAATTTGAATTTAAAGGTGCAGCGTGTACGATTTGGCGACCTCTTGAGGTGAAGTTGCACGTTGTATCCATCACCTCAGCCTCACCCCTCTGAACATGCAGAAGAAGCTGTGGTCGACTTCACTTGTCACGAAAACTCGAAAGATGCTCGGTGCCTCCACTTTAGGCTGCTGGGAAAACATGGCGGCCCCTACGGGAAGGACCCGCTCCGGATGAAAATATATGTCAAAGGGCTCATTTTAGGGAAATGTAAAAAGCGAGTTAATATTCAGGTGATTAAATTCGTAAAGATAAATAGTGACCTTGGTTAGGGACGTCCTCGTATTGATGACATTAAAACTGTCGCTTTTTCACTGAAACCTCTCTCTCTCACCTACTTGCTCTATCAAATACATACAACACATACAATCCTCGAATCTTACAATCTATACTCTCACTCACCACCATCAAAGACAAAGTGTACCCCTGGTTCGAAAGCCCACCGTATCACAGCAACGGGAACGATTCCACACTCTCCGCAGGGGTTCCCCAGGGCTCTGTGCTGGGACCCCCACCTGTTTGCCATCCACACCAACTCTGAGGTTTGATTATACAGGATCACGGGTTCTCATCTCATTCCACTGCATCTGCTGTTTTCACCAGATGACCCCACGGCCTCGGCACATATCACAGATTGTCTTTCTGACATCTCTTCATCGAACCCAGACTCACAGCGACTGGAACCAGCCAAACCAAACATTCCCGGGAATGTCGTCATTTCAAGCGGGTGTCTGTGTCGTGACTGACGACCAGCTGTCATTTAACGACCGCGCGGCATCTGTCTCTTGATCACGCATTAGTTTACAACGTATGAAACGAATAAACACCCTTTGAAACGGAATGATCACCGGGGTGAGGTGGGTTCTCCTCTGACGCGCGCGTGGGAGTGAAGACTGAGGTAAGGTACGAGGTGTTCCGCTGTGATACCACATCGCTTGTCTCACTCAAATCACCTGATTTCACATTTGTAAAGTGTATTACAAGCATTTCCCACCGTTAAGGCAACATGGTTAGCGTCAATAGCTGAATGCTAATTTTCATTTTACAAGGATGCTGCAGTTTGCCGTGCCACCTGTGTTCCCGCGTCCTCGGCATAATACAAACAAACATGTTTCCAAACCCTCTGATTAGCCGGTGTTAATGCCAATGAGTGTAAATTAAGGGAAAAGGTGCAGACAAGACTTTCTTATTAGAGGCCCGGCTTTTGATTTGTTTGTTTTTTAGTACTCATCCCTCTCCGCTGCCGAGATCTCTGACCGAACACACACCAATCACCGCCCAATGATGCAGCTGCCAATGGGCTCACAGGCCTTTGGTTCAGTCAGTGTGTTGTTATCATGAGCAGTGATGTGCAGCATGATTATTGCAGCTCCGTTCCTACATGACGGGTAATACTGTCGCAGAAGCGCACTCACGCTTTATTTGTTCCTCGAGAACAAAGCCGCTCGACTCCTGAGACGATCAATCACGTCGGTTCCAGTGAACGCGGTCGTTTGTTTTGGGAGGTGGGTTTCTCCCTCCTTTCTGCAGCGGTAAACAAAGTACGTACCAACGCTGGGAGCAAATTTAATGAATACCTGTAGATTTCTGCCAAGTGACTTTTCAATTACGTGTTCATTAAGAACAACAGATTGTTAGGAACACAGCGATCAATCGTCGGCCAGAAGCAACGACTGGAGCTAGTTGCAAATGCAGCACGTTTTGTTTTTAAAGCACTGAGTTATTCTTTTTGATTAAAAAAACCATGCAGCGAGGTCAAATTTCTTTATCTGCTATCTGTGACAAATGTAAAATAAATAAATACATTTTAACAATAAGAAGAAGAAAAAACTTTAAAAAATCAAAGAACTAAAAATAAAAAAAATAAATTCATTGTTAAAACAAGTCCTTAAGAGTTATTGAATTATTTCTATTGGCTTGACTTGCCCTTTGAAATACCCACGTTATCAAATGGATGATGACAGTTACACATAGACACGTTGCACGATTTCAACATAAGTAGTTAAAACCTGCCATTACATTTTGTCTACTCTTCTTGTTCGAAAGCCAAAAAAAGAACTTTTTCCAGGTGTGTAAAAAAAAAAGAAAAAAAAAGACAATCATCAAACAAATATCTGAGGCCAGGGAGGGGAGACGGAACCTTCCACCAACTTTATGATTCTGCAATTCTGCAATTCTGCAATTCTGCAATTCTGCGAAAACAGTCAAAAAAATGTTTCCTTTTACTTGACTCTCAAACAAAAACATCATGTGGTGTAGAAAAGACAAAAAGGACAATTCATGAGGAGGCAACAACTACACATGTGACGGTGGACCTGTGCTGCCATACGTTAAAGGAGACAAAGGATGTACGAAGGGGGCGGAGAAAAGGGTGGGGAAGGGGAGGGGCGAGTCATCGGACTAGATGGAGCAGAGTGCGTCCTGTGCATGTGGATGTCTCATTAAAGAGAGGCCGGAGCTCCCCAGGGCCCGAGAAAACCACACTGTTCTCAAAACATCACCGGGAACACGGTGAGTTTGAAACGCCGCTGGGTAACCATGGCGACCCTATTTACCAATAAATAATAACGCCACTTAACCGTGTGCATATATGTGCAAGCAGGAATTTATGTAGAAATATGTAACGCGGTTGCGATGATGCATTTCACTCTGTGGCTTGAAGTGGGTTACTCTAGTTTAGTGGGCTCTCTGTGGGCGGGGTCAACTCCTCCTACTTCCTGCTTCGTCCAAAAATGGGCAGAGCGAGGCGGAGAACAGGCCCTTAATTATACACAATGTCGAACTTGGGTGGAATGAAAATACCAGTTGGAAATACGGGGTCGCGGTGGGAGTGGCTCTTGAATACCGAGGGCCGTGCAGGGCTGCGATCCAAACAGTCGTCCTCACACGCGCCCCCCCCCCCCCCCCCCCCCCCCCCCCCCCCAACAGTCGCCCCCCCCCGCCCCCCCCCCCCCCCCCCGGCCGCCGTCCTCCCGCCGCAACTGTGGTCCCTCATGTGGCCGCGTGAGCGTGACTCAACCCCGCAGCTCTCACACCAATCCTCGCCAAGCGCATCTGCTGCTCAGACCGGCAGCACATTAAGTCCAGTGGCCCCACATCTCACTCGAGCAGCCCTCCACTTTGTTTACCGCTCCAACGCCACCGAGGATGCACTAACAGCTTCTCCGCAGCCGAGCGGCTCGGGGGTGAATGCAACCCAGAAACACCCACACGCCTATGGAGGTTTTTATTTTGTTGTTACTTTCATTCATTTGTTCATTCATTCCAGTCCTGTATATAAAAAAAGGTGTTTGTGGTGATGAGGGACATGCAGGGAGAGTCTGCGTGCGTGACGCTCGAGCTGTTTCCCTACTTGCTCCCATTGACTGCAGTTTGTATTGTTGTGGGTGTGGTCACCGGTTTATGTCCCTTTGTTATTATGATGGCGAAAGCCAGTCAGTAAATGAGTCTTGAAATAAGCCAGCATGTACTTTCAGTTCTCTCCTCTTGACATCATTTAAAATGGCTTTGTGGCAACAGGCCTGAAATAAGCTCTGTGGTAAACACCAGCCCACAACACTTCAGTGTTTTCTTGTACAAATGAAAACAAATCATGTCGACGGTTTCACAGGCAATAAAAAAAAGGTGGTCGTTAAATGAGGCGTGACGGCCTGTTGGGGTTGTAATGCATCATTTAACCACTTTCAGTGGCGGCGATGACGATCTCATGTGACAGTGGTGTTGTTCGCCACTTAGCCTCACATCAGGCTTTTACTTTGAAAGTCATCACAGTGGTGTCAGATTGTGAAGATTACAAGACCAAGATTCAGAGCTTTAGGAATTCAAAGTGTCATCTGCACAGTAAGGAAACGTGTCTCTGTATAAGAATCATTAAGAAAAAAATAGATCAAACAAAAATAATACAAAATAAAGGCAGTTTAAAACAGCAACAAGTGGAAACTACAGTAGAAATATAAATATTCAGAAAATACTTATATTTTCTGAAATATAAATCCATTTGCTCTCCATTGCAGATACAAATGGAGCTAAGTAAATACTTTGTGTAACAGTCAGCATTGACTACAGAGCTTATTGAGAATCCAGTACAAAAATCCCATCTCAGTGAGAACTGCCAGGTTCAGGTCATCGGTTGATGCGCTGCTGAAGCGACTCAAAGTGGAAAACATCGTAATGACAGAACCAATCACAAAAGAAAGGAAGAAAGTTGATTGCATCCAAATCCTTACCAAACCTCATTTGCATAACCCACTCTACTCCCACACCTCCGCGGACACTTTCTTCATAAAACCATAACGGTGCATCGCCTCCCTCCCCGTGTTGCCTCGGACCATTCACACCTTCAAAGGGAGCAGCGCGGCTGATTTACGTCCGAGCTGACGGAGAAGGCGGCGAGAGGAAGGAAAAAATTCCTTCTCGGAGGGAAGCGGGGGGAAAGGAAGGAGAGGAAAGGAAGGAAGGACGGATTTCTTTTGGAAGATGAACGGGCAGTTCACACCCTGCGGCACGTCTGTACTCCGAGACGGCGAGCGGGCCGAGGGAGACCGTGCGCTTTGAGAATGCCGCGAGGAGGAAGGATTTATCGACGACCTATAGCGTCGTCTGACGGGTGTCGCCCCACGACCCAGACGCCGCAGCCCTGCACCCGGCAGATGTGTCCCCGTGCACGAGGACGTGCTGTGACTCCGACTTAGTCAAACACAGCTGCCCCCCCTGTCTGACAAGAGGTCTGCAAGGCAATTCCTGGGTGACACTTGGTACACGTCCATCTTCCTGCATGTCAGGCCACAGACTCCACTGTCTGCTTCTGAAAGTCCTTAGACACACTCCTCAGACTCTGCAGGAGGAGGGGAGGGGAGGGGAGGGGAGGGGAGGGGAGGGGAGGGGGGGCGCGGGGGGGGCGCGGTGGAGGGGGTACTTAATCATCTGCAAAGCCCAATGGAGACAGACGGGTGTGGCCCCGTCACACAATGAGCGTCACAGTCAAATCTATTTCAAATAAAGCCAAACTGACTCGAGAGTTGCACACAAGGATTCCTTTGAAGTGTTTGGAAAAGGTTGGATTTTATTACCGCCGCCTACTCCATTCCATCTCAAAGAGAAATACTGCAGCATTTCACGAACCATAACCACAAGTTACAGTTTAATATGGGTTTAGAGAGACTTCAATAGTTGGAATTTGAAGTTTTCTGCTTCTATTTACGAATCAGTTGACATTGTATTTAAAGCTGCCAACCCCCAAAAAGGTACAGTTACTTATTAATGTGCATGAAAATAAAAAAATATATGATATTGACGTTTAATTGCTTAACCTTAATAAAAAAAAAAATATAACAATAGATAATAATTCCTTAATAAAGATGAACCTAAAATAATCTGCCTCCTGTATTCCACCATTTTTTTGATGAGAGTGTGGGAAGAGCCACCTAAGCTTCATTCACACCTACAATACAATAAACAACTGTATACCGGGTCTTCTTGTGATATTCAATCGCGCAAATAAACCTTTCAAAAATAAACCTGGGGCTGAGGATTTTCTTTCCCTCCTCATCATCAGTATCTGCTGCCTGATGAGGACAAGGCATGAAGCCTATAACCTTTAATCCACTGACCACACTGACCTTTGGATTGAATAGTTCACAGGGGAACATGATCTTTGTGGAGCAGAGGAGGGTTATGGAAGAGATGGGCCTCACCAAACACCCAACAACAAGATGGCTGCCGAGACCACAGCTTTTTACGAAACTGACATCAAGCCTTATGAAAAGAGATTATGGAAAGAGTCGGGTACTTTGAGAAAAGCGCAGGATGGATATAAATACAACAAACCACAGCCAGTGTGGGTGAGAGGTGCAGGTATGGCTCATGACTCACTCTAGTGGTCAGAAAGTGGTATGACTGGATATATGCCAAAAATATTGCATTATATTAACAACTGTGCAATTCTAACACAGCCACAGACTGCATGGACCAAGCGTCCGTGATGTCACTCGTCAACTCCTCCCACTTCCTGGCTCATACAGAAATGGGGGAAGAGGCGGGGCATAGGTAGAGCTGGGGTGGGCCCATGGTGCTGTCGCAGCATCCACAGAACGCGCCGGGTCGGCCCAGGTGTCACTCAAGAGGCCACGCCCCTTAATTGTGCACACTTTCAAACATTGATAGAATAAAAATAAGCGCCTGTACAGTTGTTCACAGAAAGACATTTGACTGATTGAGAGTCAAAGTTGCAGTTTGCACCAGGCTCTACAGTCATCATTTTAACATGGGAGTCTATGGGGATTCGAGCCAGCCTCAAGTGGCCACCCTGTGAACTGCAAGTGTTTCCACTTCTGTATTGGCCTCATCCGTCAGCACCGGAGCGATTGAAAGGATATTCTTCTTCTTGTGTCTGACGTCTGAAGTTCATTTGATTTGTCTGCAATAGTATGATTCCTTCTTGCGGGTCAGATCTTTGTGGCCTCAGCTTGTTGATTGTAAAATCTATCCAGCGCCGTTTGACAGCGAGGTGAGCCGAGGTAAAGGTGCTGTTTACATTCCCTTTCTGCAAACCATTGACTTCTGTTTGAGTCACATCTATTCTACAGAGACACGCGGAGACGCACGGCCGGTTCACAAGAGGACAGAGCGGCGGTAAAGCCAGAGGAAGGAAGCGCCAGTGCGTCCGGCCCGTCACGTCTGCTCCATGCCGGTGTGAGTCAGTCTCAGGGAGGAGCCATCCATTGTGCCGCGACCTCAGAGCCGCAGGTCGCAGTCAATTCATGATCAGAACCCAACTCTCCTTTTCAGTTGCTCGACTGAAAATGGCTCACGAGGCAAATTCATTCTTCCGCCGCTCCGCTTCGCACCTTCACCCGAGCCGACACTCGCCCACACAGCATCGAATCAATAACTCACACAAATGTGAGTCATTGGGCACAAACAACCTCAGGCAGGCGAGGCAAGAAAGTTCATGTATGAGTTGGTGAAAGCACAAATGACAAAATGGAGTCAGCTGATGACTGACAGAGGAGAAAGGTTCACTCGGGTTATTTACGCTGTGTTAATTGATGGAGACAAATACAATACTCGGGGTTCGTTCAGGGTAACAACAGAGACATGTGCAGCAGCACAACACAACTCTTCTCATGTGGAGACACAGCAGCAGCAGCAGCACTAACTCACCAATCCAAAGCAAAGCAAGAGTTAAGTGTGTCCATAATCAGTTAATACTGAGCACATGACCAAAGTCTCAAGTCCACAGGATTGAAAGCTGAGCTACAGTATCTCATGGGATCAGTCGGACTCCAACAAAGGGATTCACAAACGCACACAAGTGTCACTTTTGACCACTCTAAATGCATTGTTAACTGCATATATTGAATGTATTATTATTATTGTTAATATTATCATCATTATCATATTATACTACTTGTTGTTTTATATATATATATTGTAGCATGTTGTGCAGGAGAGTGCTGGGGCTTCCCAGCATGCTTTGGGGCGTGGAGCCCCGGACACTGTTTACCGTATGGTTGCCTTATTTTTGTAGTTATAACATTTATGTGCATTTTATGTGGTGCTAAGTTTCTTTTAGAAATATTCCTTGTTGTTTTCTGTTTTGTTGTTCGGACAGTGTGTGTGGCACCATGACTTTGTTTCGCTTTTGTTTTCCTCACTTTCCTCCGTTCTGTCTGTCGTAGGGCATGTGAAAGTTAAGCTTCAGTAAAGGCAGTTGCATTACAGATCATTGCCTGTGTCTTATTAGTGCAATTTGAAAGAGATCCATGTCACAATATATATGTATATATATGTATATATTTATATATATATACATATATATATAATACATTGTTTCGAAACATTTGTGTCAAACAAATCATAATAGTAACAGCACCACCATCAACTACCACAACAACAACAATGATAATAATGACAATAATAGTAATAA
>JAFBJT010109531.1:136219-152067 GCA_016785325.1 Chascanopsetta lugubris
TCTTCAACTTGTTGTGATGACACTGCGAGTTTCAAGACGATCTGCCAAAAGCTCTCGGACAGGTTTATTAAATTCCATTGTGTGCAAAACGCCAAAAATGGCACTTTGATGAAAAATGGGATTTGTATTTGTTTCATGTCTCAGGGCGATTCATACGTTTCCATGTCTGTTTTACCCAGTGCCTGACTTTGGTTCGTCCTAATCCATCCCCCTGGAGCCAATTTGCCACGCCCACTCAAACTGACTCGGTGCTTAGGCACCGACAAATTTCAACCAATTTCACCAAAATTAACACCTTCTTCCTGTTCCATGTATTCATATTTCTATATCCCACTTCTTTCTTTCAGATAAGTGAGATTTAGATAGCGATGCAATGATTTTAAATGGATTTGTTCTTGGTTTAGGGTTGAGGTCCAACTAGCAAGGCAGTTGTGCTTGTGTCGAGACTCAGTCCATTGTCCACATGCCATTGAGCCCTGCAGTACAGATTTCTTTTGAAATGCCTGGAAATGACCTTCAGTCTTCTTGCCAACCAGGTTCTGCTTTTCAACCCAGCCAAACCTTTCTGGAGGGGTACAGGAGGCCAGAACGCTGACATGGAGCTCATGGTGGACTGCTTTGTCTCCTGTTTCCGCATCAACCCTCACAACAAGCAGCACTTCAGGGTGAACGGAAAACCTCCTTTTTTCTCCCACATTTGTTCTTAACTTTAATGGCACCTGAGCGACAACTTTCATTTGTCTTTGTTTTTGTCCGTTAGGTCTGTTTAGCCTCCTCCTCCCCATCCACCTTTCACTTTGTCCTGGTCAACTCGTTGCACAGAATTATCATCAATGTAAGTCAACACATGTATGTAATAAGAATTATTTTATGTGTTTTTATACTTTTCAGTCATGTTTATGTGTTGTCTACTTTTAGTCCCATCTTGACTGGTGGCCGAAGATTGAAGCAGTGTACTGCTACTCTGGAGAGCTTCGCTTCATGTTCTCGGACACGCTCCATCGGGTGATTCAAGGCTTTGGCACCCACGCGCCTCTACGGATGACACCGGTAAGAGGAAACATGCTCCTGCTGTTCAATCTTCTTTAGATCAAAGTTAAAAAAGGGTTTTCTATATCCTATGTCAACTTTTCCAAAACTTGAGAATGACATGGCCCACTTTGAAAAGTGAGAATCAAATGGAACCCACCCACACTTTTTTCCGATCCATACAAAGAACAAGGACGTACCATATTCATTAATTACTGCAAATAAATGCAAGTATCAATACAAAAGAGAGTGCTCCATATTTGAAATATATTCATTGTCATTGATGATGCGTCAATATTCAAGCAAGAGGTACAATTATACAGCAATAACTGCAAATAGTAAATTTATAAAGGTTCACTCTCACAAGTGTATTTACAGACCTATCCACTTGATTTGTGTGTGTGTGTGTGTGTGTGTGTGTGTGTGTGTGTGTGTGTGTGTGTGTGTGTGTGTTCACATTGTGAATCTGACGAGTGCCTGCTACCTTCCACAGAGTCTGACATTCAAAGGGAAGATGACCACCAGCCTCAAGTTCAAAGAGAAAGCCACAGACCTGGACACTCGCAGCTACAAGTGCCTCCTTCTTGCTCTGGTCAAACTCATCCATGCTGACCCCAAACTTTTGTTGCATGTAAGTCAGTTATATATTTTAGTGTTAATTGTGTTTGTCATAGATTTGAATTTGAATGACTCAAGGTTATTAATATGAAACGTCTGTGTGTTGTTCTGTTAGAATCCAGTGAGACAAGCTCCAGAGACGCAGAGCAGCACAGCAGAGCTCATCACGGGTCTGGTACAGCTTGTACCTTTAACCAATACTACCCAGCTCTCACAAGAAGCCATGGAGGTCAGATGTCAATCCCAGCACTAACACTTCTTATTCTTTGTGCAGGTCAAGGATATGCTCTGTACTCGATCTATACCTTCGATCTGACTTGAAGAAAATCCAATTTCTTGTCTGTCACTTTTTCCACAACAAACAAAACAATAATAATGTTGAATAATGAACAACTGAAGTGTTTCCCCCAGACTGAGACACCCAGTGGGTGGCCATAAGCAGCAGCAATAATATTAATGATAATAAAACAAATTCTATCCAGTGCTTCTCACAAGCTCTGATTATCTTACAAACTGCCAACAACTCATTGAAACCCAGTAGCCTTAAACAAATCTTAAATTAGCTTTTAAAAGTCTTACGTTTTACTACACTTGTGAAGATGACATTTAATAGACTTTCAGTCTTTTGCCTTTTTAGTATCTGGCTTCTTAGATTTCATCAAATAAGTTGATGGACATCTCCGGCCAAAACATGGACATGGCAAAGATGACTTTGAACAGAATCATCTGTTTATTGTCCTGTCCATATATTTGTCAGTGGCAATTTCCTCCAGAACAGTCGCCATGTACTTCTTAAAAACCTCCGAATCAGTCAATGGCTTGTTATGTACCTGCAGGGAGCGTTTCAGTCCAGGTGATACCAATCTGTGAACACGGACGAAGGAAAAAAATACAGTTACACAAAAACCCTCATGTAATCATGTATTTTAGATTACAAGTGCAGCAAGCAGTCAATAGGGGCCGCTGTGGCTGATACCAAATATGACTGTATAGGTGTGGTCATGGCTGGACTCTGGTCGTGCTGATTGGACCTTTAATGTTCCAGATATAGGTATGTTGTTTTTTCACAGCGAGTCGGTCAACTTTGAGGCCCCGCCCCCATTGTATAGTGTGCTCAAAATTCAAGATTTGGATCACTTTTAATTCTCAACTTGTTTTGATGACACACTGCGAGTTACAAGACAATCCGCCAAAAGCCCAAGGACAAGTTCGTCACATTCCTGTGGCACTTTGATCCAAAATGGCCAACTTCCTGTTTTGGTTTCGAGGTACGCTCTAAGAGGATTTTTTCATGTCTCCGGGCGAAACATCTGTGTACCAAATTTCATACATCTCTGTGTCACCCAGTGCCGGGGCTGACTTTTGGCCGGGACACGACCTGGGCCGAGACAGGGCCGAGACAAATGAACTGATACCAAGTGCTGACCAGTTAAACTAAGATTGAGTTAGTCTCACGATATCGTGAGATACCTCAGTCATGTTGCAGAGAACTGGGCTGAATTCCTCAACCTAAAGTTCACCCGAGTCCTGACGAGCCCCGGGAACGAATGGAGCATATTTGATCGATCCAGTCCCCTCGTACAGTCCTTCAAATCCTCACCAACAATCACGTTATTACGTGATACTGAAGTCATCACGAAACAACGTGGTCATTAGCACCTTATTTCGTGATAATCATTACTTGATACTGAGCCTTCTTTTTTTGCCCTCGCCGGGAATAATTCTGGCCCTGGGACAAATGTAGTTGATGAGCCTTGTACTTCCGACACAGAGGAAAGGGAAGTCCAGCTGCAGCATGTGACTCCACCACCGGATGTTTCCAACCCTTACACATTCAATCTTTACAGGATATAAAACTGTTCTCTAAAATCAGTTCATTTTGCTTTGGTTGTGTCTCCTCCATCTGGGTCTTTTTGTGCTTTCTGTTTCAAGGCGTTGTTGGTCCTCCACCAGCCAGAGACCATAGAGCTGTGGAATCCCGATTCCCCCATTGAGACATTTTGGGACATCAGGTGCTTAACATTCATCTCATGTTTCTATTGTCTTCTGTGACTGGTTTGAATATCAGCTTATCAGCACATCTCAGATGCCCTCTCTCTTTTACAATGTGCTGCAGCTATTTTCAAGTTAAAGGATGTAACTGAATTGCAATGTGGTTAAGTGCCTTTGCAAAAAAAACACTGTGGCTTATACACACTATCGCTTGGTCAGTGTTGAAGGAAAGTCTGTCTAGAGAAGTCGAAGCAGCGGCGAAGAAAGTTACAGCGATTGTTATTGACACTGTTAAGAAAAATGTAGGTGCTGAAGAGAAGAGCACGTGTGAGTTATTTGGCAGCTCCAGAGGAAACTGCTCGAGGATTTTCTGCCTGTCAGGATCACAATGGCAGCGTGCTAACTTCAGCCTCGCCGGTAAAACGTGGAAATGAATGTAAATAATTTTGATCATACATTGAAATACTGTGTTGTTCAGCTCCATATACCTTTTACACATGTTTTGTACCTTTGTAAATACACTGTGATCTGAAAGGTTTAGTGCACATATGAAAATGATCGACTGAGGCATAAGATTGATGAAATTACAATTATTTTCCTGGAATTTCAAATTCTTCATAACAATCTGTAAAAAGATAGTTCATTAAATGTGAGCATTGTCAGAATTGACTTGCACTTTTTTGCACTCAAACAAAGGGAACAGTTGTTGGAGTGGTTGTTGTTCATAGGTCATTATGCTATGATGTCATTGGTCCGGCCCACCTGAGGTCACACTGGACTCACTGTATGTGGTGGCCCCTGGGCTAAAATGAGTTTGACGCCGCTGCGTATTGGTGCAAACACTGAAATGCATATGAATATGTGGCAGGACAATTATGAATAGTGTGTTTAAAGTTAGCTTGCATTGAGCACATTTGCAGAGCAGGCTTTTTATCACTTGGTAAATTATGTACATTCATGAAAATCATTTCTCCCCCAACAAAATAAACCTGGCTTTCATGAACTCTTCCTGCATCGAATGGCACCATTCATGGTTCTTTCAGGTTTTCTGGATGCCGGTGGAATAACTCCTTGTTGTGGTTGCATGTCTTTTCAGTTCACAGGTGCTGTTCCTCATATGCCGTAAGCTGATTGGCCAGCAGATCGTTAATGGCACAGAAGTTCTGAAATGGCTGAGGGAGATCCTCATCTGCAGGAACAAGTTTCTGCTCAAGAACAAGGTATGCTCCAGTTTCCAATATTCATAAGAATTACATTTGTTACTCACAGTAGTATCAGGTGCACACTGGTCTTCCTATCGAGGAGATGATGAGGGACTAAACTGTTTTTTCGGGTCCTTGATCATAGCAGGAGTGTGCCACAGTGGGTGGTGGGATCCCCATTTGCCGACAGGCGCAGACAAAGCTGGAGGTGTGTCTGTACATGTTCCTGTGGAGTCCAGACACTGAGGCGGTGCTGGTGGCCATGTCTTGTTTTCGCCACCTCTGTGAAGAGGCTGACATCCGCAGTACTGCTGATGAAGTGCCTGTCCAAAACATCCTGCCTAACTACGCCACCTTCAGTGAACTTGCATCAGTCAGCAACATGATGGGAACAGGTTAGTACTGTGAGTTAATCCAAATTTTGAAAGGAGCGTTTCCGAACGTGTCTCCTGAGGAGCTCTGAGACATGCACCGGACCCCCCTTTGAGAGACTTCCCCTCAAAGCTTCCCTGGAATGATCTCCCCGCTCAGACCATCTGGACTTCTGTGGTCTTCCTCCTGCTGCTTCCTGCCATTGTTTTCCCAGAAACTCCTAAGTGGACCAAATGTAAATCAAGCTGTAGAGCCTCAGTATGATCAAAACGATTTGGTAAGATGGTCATAATGTGAAAGTCGTACCATTGCCAACGTAACTTACATGTAATATTTGAGCCCTTTAATTCAGAGGTGTCAAACTCAAATACACAGTGGCGTCTGGAATCTGGAAGAATCAAAGATTAATCTTTTAAACGGTTGGAAAATCAAAGTTCAAACTAAAGACACATCAGTGGCATTCGTTTCTCATTTTCTTTTAAATAATTATTTTCCTCTCTCCTCCACCCCCTCCCCTCCCTCCCTCCCTTCTAGTGGCTTTTGGGGCCCCAAGCAAAACATCTCGCCCCCCCAACCAGGGTTCATCAGTCTTATATAATTGATAATCTCACAGTAATATAAATGTGAAATGTAAAAAAAATGTATTTCAAAAGCACACAATAGTTCTTACAGCCATTATGACTGTAGGTTTACATTTACAGCATAACGTAGCACACAAAGAAAGAAATCCAGTTTTCAGATGCATGAAGCCTCCAAATCAAATACGCTCCACTCGCACAGCAACAATCACTTCCATCCATGCACCGCAGTCGTACATTCTCCAAATCCCAAGCCAATAAATTGTATAACTTGTCTTTCTTAGCTTGACAGTTAAGCTTGGCTGGACACATCCTACATTTGACAACTGAAGAAAAGTATTGTCCATGTGAGCTGTGTTTATTTTCAGCCGAAGTCAAACAGTTTCAACAGGAGCAGGACATTCAGAGCTGCTCTGAACTCAGTTAGCATCTGTATTATCTGCACTATTTACCTCTGTCTCCATCCTCCTCTTTTACTTCTGTCTTTGTCACTTCCAGACCGATAACTTCTCTTCATTTTGATAGACCCGCTCTCACTTTGTTTACCAGAAGCGCTACATGAGAGGGAGAGGTGGGGGTAGGAAGGACAGGGGCAGTAGGGAGTTCTGCGCTGGCCGACCTCTGTCAATGCAAACTCTCCATGTTCACATGCTTTTGTTCAAAGGTTTTCTTTACTCTTGTCTAAGGACAGAATGTTACCCACCCTGTGAGCTGTCTTTTACAAAATGGACACTACAGCCATTGCTGTGGACATTTGGGGGAAAGCAACACAATCTCTCTTGATGGGGTAGAGGACAAAAACATACCATCTTCACCCTAGCATGATTAAAAGGTCATCTGAAGTTAAAGCAAACCATAAACAAGACTTAACTATCTACATCTACAAACCCCCATTCACCCAATCCAGGCTCAAAACCCCCAAATGTTGCTGAACAGACACTGCTCTGCAGCTCCATCCCAAATGCCTTTTCTTTGAAGTGCGTTGTTCTATTTTCCATAGGGCGATCCACCTTGCAAAAAAGGGTGATGGCCCTGTTAAGAAGAATAGAGCATCCCACACCAGGAAACATTGAGGTAACGGTACTTCTCATTGGTGGTTGCTGTTAGAGAGGAAAATCCAAATGAACCCAACAGTTGAAAAATACACATACTCAATCGAGTCTCCTATTAAGTGTTGTAATTGATCTGTATTTGTGCTATATTACTGCCTTTCAGTTGTTTATCTGTTTCTCTTCTACCCTCAGGCTTGGGAGGACACATATGCAAAATGGGACCATGCCACCAAACAGATTCTCAACTTTCCCAAAAACAAGGGTGATGATGGACAGGTAGGAATGTCGCAAAGAAGATTATGACTTATGACTTTTTCTTTTCTTTCTTTTTAATCGGTGAAGTCATATGGACTCAAATTCATTCATTCAACAATAATGGTAGCAACCTCCTTATTGGTCGACAGGTGCTATCATTTTAGGTTCAGAGGGACATGAGAGGGGTTGGTGAATGAACCTTTAACGAAGACATTCTGATTACGCACATGTTGTATTTATTGTGTTTGTGTATTTATTATCAATTCATATACTTCTGGCTCGCGAACTTAGTTCTGTTTATTTGGGACAGAGACATGTTGATGAATATATTGAGAAGAGTTACTTTCTAAAATGTGAGGTTCCTTAAAAAAACGGAACACTGTTGATTTGTCAGATTAAAGAAAGACTCACTCAATCTGTAAGGTATTTTACTTTGAATGTATTTACTTTGGATTGGGTGTCAAAGAATGTATGAACTCATGTACACATTCCCTCTTCTTGGTCATCTGTGTCTGTCCCTAAGTATCTCTATGTCCCACCCCCTCCCCCCTCCCCCCACAGCAGGAGTGGATAAACATGACTGGCTTCCTGTGTGCTCTGGGTGGTGTCTGTCTTCAGCAGCGCATCACCCCCGGCCCAGCAACCTACAGCCCACCCATGGGCCCCATGAGTGAGCGCAAACAATCCATGATCTCTATCGGCCCTTGCGAGGTGTCAAATTCCGTGATCTCAGCCTCATCTTGCTCCTCATCGACGACGAGCGAGACACCCGTCGGCCGCTTCCTCGACCGGCTGCTGGCGCTGCTGGTGTGTGGCCACGACAGGGTCGGCCTCCATGTGCGCACCAATGTTAAAGACCTGTTGGGGCTGGAGCTCAGTCCTGCCCTGTACCCCATGCTATTCAACAAGCTGAGGAACAGCATCGGGAAGTTCTTTGACTCACAAGGACCAGTAAGTGCGGCTGAAAATCACAAACGAGGTCTTCCTCCGTACACGTAAATACAACCAAAAGAATTCATGCACACACAGATGCATCGTAAGGGCACTCATTGACATAATGCCGTCCCTAGCCCCTTTGAACACGAACACACTCTCTCACACACAAACACACACATAGTAAACACTGACATATTTCCAAAAATGGTCACCGTCCATTGGCACCATGGTGCTGAGACTGTGGTGCGATGGGGCAGCGCCCTTCCTCCAATCTCGAGGGAGAGCCCTGCCATCTACATCAGCCATCGCTGCGACGTAAAAAATAAAATCTCAATCAAAACAATGTAGCAATGTCTCAAGTAACAACAATGACATGTCAGTGTAAGTGTGTGAATGAACGCAGCATTCATAAAATGGAAAGTATTGTGATATTTTATATTTAGTGTATCTTTCTAAATTACGCATCTTTTTTTTTTCAGGTCCCTATCAACGAAACGAACACCCAATTTGTGGAGCAGACGATCGCCATCATGAAGAACCTCCTCGATAACCACACAGAAGGCAGTTCTGAGCACCTGGGACAGGCCAGCATAGAAACCATGATGCTGAACCTGGTCAGGTCAGGAACTAGAAAATGTCTAAATGAGCTTTTCGTATTTGTACATTAGTGAAAGTTTGACATAAGCTCACAAATGACATCTCATCTCAGCTTAGAAATGTAGGTGCCTGAAAGATTTATTGACCGGTTTGAGTCCGTTTTTTCCCTTTGGTCGGGACCGGATTGATTTACTGGGCCTCCTTTCCTCCTTCTTTCATACTTAAACTCTGTCATATGAAGAAATAGACTCAAGGCAACCTGAAATATCAGCATTAAAACAGGTTCAATTGTACATAAACTTGTAACAGTACAAAACTACCACTAAATACCACTTGATCATTGGAAAATGCAACATCTCTTTTCCTTCATATGCAGATGACATAGAGCCATCGCTGTGATTCAAACCCCAAGATCTGAACAATGATCCATCCTGAAAGTCCTGTTGATCAGATATCTTGATGTCGGCTAATTGTCTCTCATTTAATAGCAATTAAACAGAATTTCTTATCTTATCTTTTTAAAACAGCAAAATGAGCCTACTTAAAATTGTGACTTTATAGTAAATATGAATAAACACAACGTGCAGTAGATGTGCTGCACTGTGGATGAAGGTTTGATGTTCTCGTACCAGTGGCGCTTAAAATGAAAGTCTGTGTTGTGCAGAATTGTTCAGCTTTGCTGCAAAGTGACTCAAATATAGTGCTCTGATTTGTATCCGTGTTCTCTGCCCCAGGTATGTGCGCATCCTGGGCAATATGGTGCATGCAATTCAGATCAAAACCAAACTGTGCCAGCTGGTGGAGGTTATGATGGAGAGAAGAGATGACCTGTCCTTCTGCCAGGAAATGAAATTCAGGTCAGTAACAAATGGGATGCACTTATTGACATGGCACATTAATGATGACATGACTGAATTAAAATTCATTTGACTCACTGCAGGAACAAGATGGTAGAGTACCTGACAGACTGGGTGATGGGAACCTCCAACCAAGCTGCTGATGATGATATCAAGTGCCTAACGAGGTGCATGTCTGTTTTCTCTTCCACGCAACATTGATGAGAGTTGAGAGCGTGTGTGTGTGTGCGCGTGTGTGTGTGCGCGTGTGTGTGTGCGCGCGCGTGTGTGTGTGTGTGTGTGTGAGTGAGTGAGTCAACTCATGTATATGTTTGCTCATGCATTTCTGTGTGAACACTGTTCAGAGACCTGGACCAGGCCAGTATGGAGGCTGTCGTGTCTCTGTTGGCTGGTCTTCCACTCCAGCCAGAAGAGGGCGATGGAGTCGAACTGATGGAGGCTAAATCTCAGCTTTTCCTCAAGTAAATATACATCTTTATTTAACACTGTGTATCATACCATGGCATCTGATCTTGGATTTTATTTTTTTGAACAAGATTCAATAGTTATCTAAGAACATTTTAGCTGGCTATGATAGAACTTAGGGAAAGTCACCTTATGTCCTTCTCCAGTTTTGCTCACAAGTCCATGGCATTATATCAGAGGTTCTTCATCTTCCACTGGCTCCACTTTTATTTGTTTTATACGCTAATTGTTGTAGCCAGTATCATTTTTACATTTGCTGATGATTCTGTTTATCTTTGCTTCGGATTGTCTGTGTTGATCGTGGCCCTGTTCTTACCGAGTTCACTGACTGGTGCAAAACTAAGAAATGGTAATTGTGTTCAGACCCATTCCGTGCGGGGCCACTCCAGTGGTTATTTATGACCTGGTGTTTACAACAAATGGATGTTTAGGGACTAGAAACAATGTTGGCTCCTCATTATGTTTGGTTTTCTTACAAAATATGGGAGTAAAATAATTAGCTTTCTTTATTATTTTTTCGTAAAGTTTAATGCATCCAACTTGCCCTCTACTCCACAAAAACATCAACTGCACCTACTGCTGCTTTGAGAGAAGAGAAACCCCGTCACTAGTTTCTCTGTCTAACCTCCAGTAACACACTGACCTCTGCTCTGGCTGTAAATGTTCCATTGAGGAATCCTCGGTAAAGGGTGGTCTTTTTTTAACAGATACTTCACCCTTTTCATGAATCTGCTCAATGACTGCAGTGAGGTGGAAGATGAGGGCCAAGCAGTGGGAGGACGGAAAAGAGGAATGTCCCGTCGACTCGCCTCACTGCGCCACTGCACTGTGCTGGCCATGTCCAATCTGCTTAATGCTAATGTAGACAGTGGCCTCATGCATTCCATAGGTAAGTCAGCCACTTTTGAATCGGGGAAGAAGTTAAGATGACTATAGAGTCCTGAAGAATGTTTTTCCAGGAGTGCAAATGTTAATTTCCATGACAGGTCTGGGTTACCACAAAGACCTGCAGACTAGAGCCACCTTTATGGAAGTGTTGACCAAGATTCTGCAGCAGGGGACTGAGTTTGACACACTGGCAGAGACGGTGCTGGCTGACCGCTTCGAAAGGCTGGTTGAGCTGGTCACCATGATGGGAGACCAGGGAGAGTTACCCATCGCTATGGCGCTGGCTAATGTGGTTCCTGGATCTCAGTGGGTGTGTACCACCTGTTCGTTTAGCAGTACTTTCATCTAGTACTTTGAATGTCTCCATGCACATAAGATTAAAGCAACACATCAGCTGAAGTATTAACATAGCTTACAGATAAATTCCTACATTGATGTTTCCATGTAATTTTCAGGATGAGCTTGCCAGAGTCCTAGTGACGCTGTTTGACTCCCGACACCTTCTCTACCAGCTGCTGTGGAACATGTTCTCTAAAGAGGTGGAGCTGGCCGACTCCATGCAAACTCTCTTCAGAGGAAACAGCCTAGCCAGCAAAATCATGACATTCTGTTTCAAGGTAGAAGTGATAAAGCATTCGTCACATAGTTTGAATGGAACTGTACAAAACCAAAGACGAGGCTTTATGTTGAATTTGACCAGGTCTATGGGGCAGCATACCTGCAGAAGCTACTGGAGCCTTTGTTGAAAGGTGTCATCACCACTCCAGACCACATCAGCTTTGAGGTTGACACCACCAGGTGAGTAAATTCACCATTGCAACAACAGCAGGAATCATCAGTATTCAAAAGAAGATGAGGATGTGTGATCTTGATAAGTGTGTTGTTGTGAGATGGAAAAATGAAACACAAACCAAGCAGATGTAAAACGTGGATCTTGGTCCAAGCAGGAAAGATCAAGGTCAGGATCTCTGGCCCTTTTAAAGATGAATGGCACTTGGTATCGTGCCTGCGAATCGGCTTCGCTGGCCAGGAAGTGAAAGTACTTTGCATACATACAAACTAATCAAGTCATCCCACTTTGAGGATGTGGAGTCTTCCAGTGTCGAATCAATTTCAATCCCTATCGGGTAAAACGCCTGGTTATCGTGAAGTTAGATCCAATGCTCCTCTCTCCTGTGATGCCAAAAATAGCTTTCCAGTGCTTTTGCAGTTATTAAGGTTGTTTGAAGTTGTTTTGCTGAGCATACAAAGGATCGTTCTGGTGTTAGAAGATAATACCATTTTTAGTGGTTTCTTTGATATTCAGTTTGTCTCGACCACAAACACATTCCTAAGGCCTGATTGAGGGAGAGGTGGTATTTATGACGAGATCCTGTATGAATGATAAGCTCAATGTTTCCTTTGTATTTGCATGGGAGTGTGGGTATGTGTGCATGCGTGTGTATAACATTATCTTCTTGTTCTCCTGATCAGGCTGGAGCAAGGTGAGAACCTGGAGGAGAACCAGAAGAACTTGATGCAGATCACCGAGAGGTTCTTCCAGGCCATCACCGGTTCATCGAGCGAGTTCCCCCCACAGCTCCGCAGCGTCTGCCACTGCCTCTATCAGGTAGGTTGTTCAAGCCCACCCCTTCTTCCAATCAACCATAGCTTTCGTTTGCATGCCAATGAAGTCAAATGTGTGTCGTGAATGGTTCAGCTCTTGTGCTTGAACTTTAAGTGATTAGGATTAGAGTTTTAAATCCAGTTGGGACCCCGTTTTATACTTGAGATTAGTCTCACCTAATCAGAAAGAGGTTCACCCTCCATTTTGGGCTGAAGAGGACCAACACAATTCCTGCCTCTGTATCCAAAACGACTTAATCTAGGAAGAATTAGCTATGATGTCATCTTGTGCCATGAATTGACAGTGCCAGGTGGAGGGCCACTAATACCCCTTTTCCACCAAACTGGTTCCAGGGCTTGTTGGGTGCGGGGGTCACGGTCCGTGGTTTGTTGGTTCAGCTCCCACACCTTTTAAAGACCCCGTGTGTAGGACGTCATGGTGAAACTTCGTAGATCGCCCCCTCCCACTGCACGCCAGCCCCCTCCTCTGTTCCCCGTTATACTTTATTAATTCAAGTTATTCATATATTTGTTGGTTTATAAACTGTTGAGCTGTGTCGGGAGACGCTGCCTGCGTTTACCGCCGCTCCCACACCGGAGCGCTGCCCCGCTCAGACCGCTGCCGTGCGTATACACAGGATACAACCCACTGCCTCTCCAGCGCCGCCCTCTGATCACTAATACGTTATAAATATTACTAGTTTGTTATGATAGACTCATGTCGCCGTGGAGGACGGCTGCTCCGGCAACGAGCGCTGCCCCGCCACAGGAGTAGCAGCTCCCCGCCTCATACAGCCCACTGCTCCCTCCTCTGTTCCCGTAGAACTTTATCAAACGTTTGAATTCATCAATAAACCGGTCAAGTGTGCGGACACCTTCAGAGGGCTCGTGCAGCTCGTGGCGATCAGACCGCTCTGACCCGCAGACTCAAACCAGGAAACGGATCACCGGCTTGGTCCGAGTGGCTTCCATTCATTTATTTAGGACCCTGGAGGATGATCATAGTTTCATGAAGCACTGGGTTCCCTCCTCAGTTCGCTGCTGTTTCATCTGATTCATGATCATTATTATTATTATTATATCGCGCTGACGTGCTGGCTTTTTAAACACGACAGTACCCGCGCCCTCTTCCCTCCGGTGTTTCGGTGCCTGCCTGTAGACCAGCATTGATTTGCTGCCTGGCTCGACTCCCGTTTTGACGGCTGGAGCTGGAGATCCAGTGGTGGAAACACAAAGAACTGGCTTGGTGGAAAAGGGGCAAATGCCTCAACAACTAGACACAGACTTGTACATAACCAAATGAGTCACTACTTCATTGCAATCAACGCTACATGTGATGCTATATCACATGATGCTAATGTATAAGATATATTCTAATGATGAGAACATATTTATATTATTATGCTATATGTTATGGCAACCAACACATTTCAGTCAGGAATGGTTAAAATGACGGTCTGCTGAAGGTTCATGGTGTCGGGAATGAATCAACGCTCCAGCCTTTGTGTTTGCTGTGCTCAGAGTTCAGTGATGACAGGGCAGGACACTGTCAGAGCTCTTTGAATACCAGGGCCTCATGCATCCAAAGCATATGTTTGACCAATGAGATGCACTAACAAGCTCATTTGTGTACCCACCACCACCCTTTGTCTGGCTGCTGACACTGCAATCAAAAGTCCTCCCTTCAATTTGTAGAAATTCTATAATAAAATCGGACTACGGTGAACAGTCGATACGTTATTTTGTGAAAATATTATTTTAGCGTTGATACAACATAGGTTTGATAATGTATGTGAATATCTGACATCAGAGAGAGCATGGAGGAAACCTATTTGAGCAGAATGAATAAAACTACTGGATGCACCTTTGACGGCACCACACTCTCCCCCTGAATCCCTGATAGTTTGTGTAAACTCTGGTTAACTGGGACAAATAAGAACAGAATGAAAGTAAGTTCCCTCAGATTACACGCATCCATCCCAGCAGTCAATGTGACACTGCGATGTGAACACACATCCAGCTGCAGAGGCGCACCCATCAGTTTGATGTGCAAAGTGAAAAAGAATTGAAAAATATTTTTGGTGCCCAGTCCTATTTCAAGATGATCTGAAGACAACCTGAGACGACAGTGATGAGTCCAGAGTGTTTTACTTGGAGATATTTCAGCTACTTGAATAACCAAAGTGGAATCAACTGTTTACATGAACACCTCAGACATCATCATTTAATTTAGATTGAATGAAAACAAAACAATACCAAAATGTTGGTGATTAAGTTAGAAACTTAACATCCTCTCTGAGTCATATTCTTAATCCTTCACTGATGTTGCCTGCACTCTTTGTGAGTAGCCCAATGATCTCAGACACTTGGTTTGATGTATGTTAATTTATTTTAATTTCTTTTTAATCCAAGCTACTGTGTGGACCTGTGAGCCCGCAGAGTTGATAGTGTATAGGACAGATCTCCCAGTCAATACTCTCTCCTTTGTGAGTCACTGACAGCATTCAGTGTTTTCGGGCCTTGAAGCCTGTGTATAAGATCCATCCAGAAGTCTGTAGTTTTTCGTCTCGGTTGTTCTCTCCTTCAGCTGGTGTGAGGAGGCCTGTTGCGGCCATTGTATGTTGATTTTTGGGAGGAGCAGGAGCGTCTGACGCTCTGACACTTTAAGTTTGATTGAGATGTATAAAGGAAATGTTTGGATATCATGCATCACAAAAACCAAATGATGATTCCAGGTGAAAATTGTGTTTAAAGTAGAAAATGTATTGTGTTGTTATTTTGCAATATAGACACGTGACTCGCACAGCAGAGCAATGTGTTATGTCTTCACACAAGTAACGATCAAAACTTTTGTTTTATTATTATTTATTATCATTATTATGATTGTTTATTTATTATTTTCAGACCTTTAGCAAGTCAGACTGACAAACAATAACTTCCCTCCACTCTAAAGCTGCCTCATCATGTATTGAGCTGAACGTTCTTATTGACTTATTGACGTATTGACTGTAAGATTGTGGGCTGAGTTCATCGTTGTAAACAGTGTTTTTCATGCGTACGTGTTTTCTACATATTTGATGAAATCGTGTGTGCTTGTGGGTTTGGCAAGATTCATACGATTTTATTGTTTTAGAATCTTCCACAGGAACAGTGCCGCCCCTGAATGACGTTATATTGAACAGATTTATGCCTGGAACTTATAGGAATAGAGCCATTCTGAGTATGTTTCCCAGTAACTCTCCCTGATTGACATCTAGATCTGCTTCTCAGCTTCTTTGAAATGTTGTGGATGGAGAGTGGTTTACAAGGTTTTAAGTGCTTAAATATTTGGCAGACAAATCTCCTCATGCCTGGGAGCGAGTCCTGAACTGTAGAACAGGAGCAAGAACTGAGATGAAGTAT
>JAFBJT010109531.1:152141-186829 GCA_016785325.1 Chascanopsetta lugubris
ACACACACACACACACACATATATATATATATATATATATATATATATATATATATACACACATACTGTGTATATATGTGTGTATGTGATGGTCTAGTGGTCAGTAGATGGCGATGCTACAGAGTGAAATATTCCTTTTTCCACTCAGCTGCATTTTCATAAAAAACCAAAAAGTGCATCTTGGACACAGAATGTAATCCAACATACATACTGGCCCTTCTTTGTTCTTGGTATCAGAAAATCCATATTTCATGTAGTTTGTGTGGTACTTACTTTCCACAATGGTCTATTAGCATATGCAAACAAACGTTGTGGTTTTCTTCTGTCCGTGCAATGGCGGGCATCTCTTAGCATTACAGAGCCACTGGTGTCGGGGAGTTGAACAGACGCCAGTCCCCCCGCGAACCACTGAAGAGGGGTCCACAGCCCCCACTAGCTGAGAATCACTGGTCTCACTGGAGACAAAGCTAATGTGCGTTAGACGTGGTGGGGTAGTTGTTGGAAAAGGTCTGAACAATTGTAGGAGATAAATTGAGAAATTAATTTGAAATGTTGCATTGATTTTCAAGCTCTATAGGATCGTAGAAAAGTGATTATACTTCTCTGCCGACCATTTTAAAAAGTGATGAGAAGTTTGGGCAGTCGAGCCAATCAGGCCTTTTGTCTTTGAGCAGAGACCAGGATGTGTTTTATGGCAGTAGCAGGATCATCAGGATTAGAGCAGCATCTTCAGAATCCTGTGTGGATGTCTCTCTGTGGAGATGTAAAGACGCAGTAGCTAATTGTGTATTGGAATAGAAATGGATCTTTTGGCAAACGAATCTTAATTTGCTTGACATTGCAGTAGTCTTTCATATTCCATGCTTGTTGATTTTTATTTTGCATTCACTTTTCATACTTCCCCCAACGAGGCGTATCAACATGATATCTTCATTCTCCTTCCTGGCACTGGCAATTTCATAGCCCTGGTGAACATGGTGGTATGGTCAATGTTAACACTTTGCAGACAGGAGATCAGATGGGGCAGATCCTCATTTGCCCCAAATGGATAGTTTGACTTGGTAGCTTACAGTTTGAACATAGGGCCGAACAAAAAGAGTTTTATCCACACGCATTTGTGGTGTCGTCAGCTCCCTCTCAGTACGTTTTGATCATATTTCATGTGTTTTCATTTCTTTATTATATTTAGCGTTTTTGTTCTGTATCAACATGCATTTGAAAAAAAGATTTCAAAAAATGGTCACTGGAGATAAGTCGGATAACAATGTTGAAGTAATATGTATTAGAATCTTTCCTTCATGCCCCAAATATCGTTCTGGAAGTACAGTTTATCTCAGAGTAGTTCAACACTGGCTACACTTGTCTACCCTTCTTGAAATGACTCTGAATTGGCTGTAAATTTAAATTTAAATCCCTATCTATTCAATTTTTGCACACTTCCAATGAACAGTGTTTCACACGACAACCAATGGATAATTTCTTTGAATTCTGAAATTCTACTTATATAAGGGTGTGGCTTGCTACTAACAGCATTATGTTGTTCTTTAATACTTGAAAATTGTACCTAAATTCACTCACTCCATTGCTGCTGAGCATAATTTGCTTCCACTCCATCAATATGTTTGAGCACTTTCATGTTGCTGCTTAACATTTAATTTTGTGAGCGAACACTGTAAAACTCAGTGAATACAGTGCTCAACATGCACGCGCACACACACACACACACACACACACACACACACACACACACACTTCTACAATACTATGAGCCAGGGGTGTCCAAACTTTTTTCGAAGGGGTCAGTTTTGATCATGTGTTAACAAGTAGCCTTCCTGTGACACTCAAGACCTGCAGACACACACACATGCACTGTATTTTTAAAGATAAATATGTCATGCTGCCCCTAATATATATTGTACAAATTGACTGCCTGGCAACACATGAAACATTTTTTTGATTTGGCACTAATATTACATATAATATTGCAATGATCAATTCATCAATTCTTGCAAAGAAACATAAGCATGTTTGCTGTCGGGGTTTCTGCTCGATGTTTTTGATGCTGATGCCCAGAGAAATCTAACATCCTTATGAAGACTATCACTCTTCTCTTCAGACCAAATCCATCTCTAGTTTTCACAAACAATTACAGGAGAATCAGAGTTGCACAGATACAGTTGTGCAGCAGCTTCCACCTCGAGACACAGGTACAACAGCAACACTGTCACTGTCGTTTGTGCCTTTAACACTTTATGATGAAGTGAAATTACAGAGCGGTGCTGGTGATTTCTCCTCTCCACTGTGTGAGTCGGGCAGCGTACTGGTCCAAAACGAGTTGTGTGTGTAAATTCACTTCATCACTCACCCCGTCAGTGGACCATGAAAAAGGAAAAACGGACGTAAATCACAGGCCGCGCTTTTACAGCCTCGGTTTACTCAAACTACGACAGCGCTCGCATGGATACGCTTGATGTCCCTTTTTTTCAAGGGTTTAGCTTGTTTACTATTTTCTGTTTAACTACATATGACTGTCCAGTCATTTGCTGTGTGTTTGTTTCTGTGTGTGTGTGTGTGTGTGTGTGCGTGTGTGCATGCATGTGTGTAGCTGGTGCTGTGACCATGATTGTGCTCATCTCTGTTCTGTAGGCTACTTGCCACTCTCTACTGAATAAAGCAACAGTAAAAGAAAAAAAGGAAATCAAAAAAGCAGTAAGTTTTGAGAATCTATTTTCCCTCAGACACTTTTCTCCTAAAGCAAAAAATAACTGTTCTGCATTTACTTATGTGGTTTTTTTTCAGTACTTCATTTTTAATGTATTTTTGTCCTCTGAAAATCTTTTCAATTTTCCATCAACTTTTCAACTTTGTCACCAACCATCTTTGACTGTATTCACACTGGCAACATTTAGTGCATTTTCAATTAACAGTTCCTTGCACCAGGGATCTTGTCTTTTCTCTCTTGACTCTGTTTCCATTCAGGAGACATTGCTTTCAGCACTTTCATTTCTCCTCAAATCTCTGCTTTCTTTGTATATGGTTCATTTTGATACATGACAGCATGTTGACAGTGTTGGACTGGTATTGGCTGATGTGCCTCTCTAAACCTTTTTAAACCAGTTGGTGACCGGGAAAATGTGGCAGGCATGTTTTCCAAAGCTTGGTTTATCGTCCAGTCTCACTCCCGGTCCTCTCACCTCTCGGTGTTTGATGGTATTTTGATAGTCCAGGACGAAGTCGCTGTCGGCGAGCAGGGTAAGATAGCTGTCATCTGAATATTTGAGGTAGGTGGTCCTGTGCACAGGAATTGGCTCAACACACACAACACAGTGCTCCAGTATCAGTGGTGGGTGCAGGTGATTTGGTGTTGCCCACCCGCACAGCTTGCAGTCTGTCACCGGGTAAATTGTGAGTTAGCTCGATCAGACGAGTGGGAATGTTGAGATTGAGAGGTTTCGGGATCATTGGAGGCCTTCGGATTGTATTCAAAGCAGAGCTGAAGTCTACAAAGAGGATCCTGACGAAGGAGCCTCGGGAGTCATGGTGCTGGAGGAGGAGGTTCGGCAGGAAGGCCACGTCCCCTGTGCCCCTCCCCCCTGGCTTTGTAGGCGGATTGAAGGGGGTTCAGTTGAGGGGTGACAACTGGAAGAAGGATGGTGGGCAGCAGGTTCTCCAGGCACTTCAGTATTGTAAATGTGAGGGCAACTGGACAGTAATGGTTGGATGCTTCAGAGAGTAACTGTCTTCTTCTTTAGTGAACAGTGTCCCGCTGGGCGGTCACATGCCACTCATCAATATTCATAGCCTCAGAAATGAGACAAGCACATTTGCATATCAGTCAAACACAATGACGAGTTCAAAAATAAAGTCAACATTTCACAGGGAAGACACAAGTTACTGCCAAAATATTTGAAACACAGAAGTTGACTATTATCTAACTTCACAAAAATACTAGGTATTAAAAACATCATTGACTGACCTAACATGAACAGCTCTGAGGTATTGATGAGTGGACCTACAGCTCAGGTTGAATATTATTCATGGGGACTATTGATCCCTGCAGATCATGAGAAATCAGATGAACAAACCTGGATTTCTCCCCAATTTCTCCGTGCGTGTTTACCTGTTTATCTGATTTCCTTCGTGTTTATACATCTGTGCATGTGTAGACCTCTCTTTTGTCGGAAGCGATATAGTCACAACGTGATCGGAGGACGAATAAACGTCTCTAAACATGGCGCACAGCAGCGGAGAGTCCACAAATAGCCACTTCTGAATGAGAGATATTGGCATCAACATTGGGTGTCTCTCTTCGGGCGCTGCAGACTTCGGAGAGCCCCTCCCTCACGGCCGGCGCAGAGCGCACTCTACGGACCACACGTGCTTCCGTCGGGCGCGTTACTCATTACACTTATCTTACCAAGAAACTCTTAACCAATCTTGAATAAATCCCTTCTGCAGTCAATTCTCTGATGGGACTTGTGGCGTCATAGTTGGTGACTTAGACTCACATTCACAAGTATTTAGTCTTCCTGACAATGCCACAGTGGTTTGCATGTAGAGACGTTCTGGGCGATGCACCTGGACTTATATCCACTAAAGTTCAGCTGTCTTAAGTACTTCACTATTTGAAGAATTTTTTCACGAGTTGTATCTGGCTTACATAGGTTATATTCAGAAGAGACATTTTCATTTATGAATCAGTGTAAATCTTAATGCAGAGTATTGTCTTCTTCCATTGTGACATGTTTCCCTGTGACTCAGTGCTAAGTATGTTTGTTGAGTCTTGGCTCTGGAAAAAGGGCATTTCACTCGAATACTGTGAAACTTGGCAAAGCATCCTCAGTACTTCTTTCATGGAGGAGATGAGAGTTCATTTAAGTTTATAAAGTAACTTTACAATATTTTTTTTTGTGTGATTAAACTCAACGTATGAGTCTGTCAGTGTCTGCCAGTACAACAGTAATATGTGAGTATGTCACAAGCAGTTGTCTCAGCCAATGGGCTTCATGCTCTCACAGGGAACGGGGCACCACGTGACCGAGCCTCATCTTACACAGAGCATGAAGACCACTGGTCGAACGGACCAATGGGGACGAGAGGAAGTCATTTAAAACTTAGTAGGGACCTGAGACCTGAAAATGACCATAATATGACTCCTTTCGATTCCTGGGGCCCATTTTGTGCCATCCATTATTTTAACTCTGGTCTGTTAAGAAAGAAATTGAGTCAGATGCAAACTTGTTGTTTTGATCAAGTAAAATACTATATTGTCCAGTTCCAGATACCAATGATTAAATGTCTTGTGCATTTTAGATGCACCGTGATCTGAAAGTTTGAGCGCACATGTGAAAATGATTGTTGAAATTGCACTTTCCGTCTTCATTAAATGTGAGACTTGTTTGCATGAAAACAAGGCGAACAGTTTGGATCTATCCTGGTCTGTTGGTTATTATGTTGTGGTTTTACTGGTCCGGCCCACTTGAGAATTTGGCTGCGTGTGAACCAGAATGATTTTGACTCCCCTGCCCTCAGCAGTTACCTCTCGGTGGTGGTTCTAACACTGGTCTGAATTGAGAAAGGTTCATATGTGAATGGCTCCTCTCTCAGGAACAGTGGGCATTTTGTGAGACTGCGTATGGCTGGGTTGCCAAAGTGTCAGGCATTAGGATTAGGGCAAAAAAAAGATTGCCTAGTATTGACTGATTAAACTGTCATCAACAACAGTCAATCAGTCAGGTATGAAATAATAGACAAAAACCTGTGGAGCTCAAGAAAATATTCTTGTATTCTCCTCAGCCTTTTTCTGTATTCTAGGTTTTGCCTTTAGTGTTTTTAGAACCGCTCACTCTTCAGGGTAGAGAAGGGTTTCCCTTATCCTGCTTTTCTTTTCTTTCTGGAGCTGTTCATCGAGAAAGATTCTTTCTTACTCTTGTTACAGCCTGGAATCAAAAGAGATTGTTTCAAAGTCTTTCCTACTGTTGTTTCAGTGTTACATTGACTGAAATCCATGTGAATGTTTCCTTACACCTTCCAATCAAATCTTCTCAACCCTCCTCTCTTTTGTTCCACTGATTCCACATTGTCCATTTATTTTAACCTGTTCCCACTTTCTTGCAGGTGGTGAGTCAGCGTTTCCCACAGAACAGCATCGGTGCTGTGGGCAGTGCCATGTTTCTTCGGTTTGTCAACCCAGCCATTGTATCCCCGTATGAGGCTGGCATTCTGGACAAGAAGCCCATGCCCAGGATCGAGCGAGGTCTGAAGCTCATGTCCAAGGTAAAGCTCTTCACCCTGATGTGGCTCTCTCTGCAGAGCCAGGCGCAGAATGTCAAACAAACACATCTGGTATTCAATTAAGAAAGTATCAGTGGGAAAGGTCGATCAATTAAAAACTCTATTAACCTGACTTTGTTCTTCATACAATTCTTTATGTGTAATTTAAAGGTGCAGTGTGTAAGATTATGGTCATTTTTGTCACTTCTAAAAAATATTACAAAACAATTACATACTGACATTTTTTCCCACTACCCTAAAATGAGTCTATTAATGTATATTTACTTGAGGGTGGTCCTCTCTACATTAGTATACGTGGACGCAGGAAACATCTTTTGAGTTTGAATGACATCTGAAGTCTGGCATAGCTTCTCCTTCATGCTCAGAAAGGCGAGGGTGAGGTGATGGATACAACATGCAACTTCACTTTTAGAGGTCACCAAATCTTACACACTGCACCTTTAAGTACCTATGACAAGTGGTTCATGCAATGGGCACATTCAGAATTCACAATAGACAACAAGGCCGTAAGATTATCAATAACCTCGACAACTCTTGGATGTTCCCAAACAAATCATTTGTCACCTTGAAAGCACAAACATGAAGGTGTCTTAACAAAGCAAAAGCACACAACTCAGAAAGGGCTGCGTGAAACAGTAACATATAGAATATTCTCCCTGGAAACCACTTCAGGACATTCCAGAATTGCCTTGATAGTTTTTAATATTCGTTGTATTTTCTCTTGTACTCCAGATTCTGCAGAGCATCGCAAATCATGTCCTGTTTACAAAAGAAGAATACATGAGACCTTTTAATGACTTTGTGAAAAGCAACTTCGATTCAGCCAGAAGGTAAGCTTGGAAAATTCCTTAGATCAAGCTTTTTTTTTCTGTGAACACAGAAACCTTCTCTTCACAATGAATGCCTAAGCTTTGGATATTTCTGGCCACATTAATGAAAACAAAACAAAATAACCAAATAAACGCCAATACACTCACCGTTTACCACCAAGGCTTTGAACTTTGTGTTCTACTCTCTCCAACACAGATTCTTCTTGGATATAGCATCTGACTCTCCACCCAGTGACACTGTCAATCACAGTCTCTCCTTCATCAGTGATGGGAATGTTCTGGCACTTCACCGTCTACTGTGGAACAACCAGGAGAGGATTGGCCAGTACCTTTCCAGCAACAGGTCAGAATACATGAGTCTATCTCTGACACAGAGTGAGTTTGTCTAAGTCTTTCACTTGAATTATTCTGTCATCTCTGTGAAGGAAGGAATTCTGATATTGTTTTCAGGGATCACAAGGCCGTCGGCAGAAGGCCTTTTGACAAAATGGCGACCCTGCTGGCCTACTTGGGGCCGCCTGAACACAAACCTGTGGCTGACACTCATTGGTCCAGTCTTAACCTGACTAGCTCCAAGTTTGAGGAGTTCATGACCAGGTTGGTTCACCACCTCCAAGTAACATAGTTTCATCTTTTGGACTTGTTTCTTCAGGTCCCCTTGTTCCGCCACTGTACAAGTGAGTCACTTGAAAAGTTCTAAAATCACAGTAGAGCTTCATTTGCTTTTCCAGGAAATACTTAGCTTTACATGAAGAAACAGACGTTTGCTTTAGTGTTGGGAAGTAAAATAGAGGGTGACTATTGAGCTGTCTGATACAATACTTCTGTATAGGTCTTACTTAAAGTTTGCCCTCTATATATAGTAACCTTCTGCTCCCCACCCTGTACTGTTTCGGTTAGTATACTGTAATTGTCAATTATAGGAAACATAATCGAGGTAGAATGATGCACAGGATGTAGTTTTGTTGTGAAAGTTCTGGGCACGAGCTCAAATTGGAGCATTTGTGTGTTTGAGTGGTTATAAGAAATGCTGTTTCACTTTACAACTATTTTAATATTTTTATATCTATTTATTTTTAATATAGACATGGACCTAGTAAATAATAGAAAATAAACTTTGTATTACTGATAACCTTCAACTGACCAAAGCAGGACTCAACATGTTCTGTATGTGTAAGGATTGACTTTGAGGTTATCTAAGATAGTTATTTATGCAATACTTTTGATGTAGTCGATTATGGGTCTCTGCATTCTTAGCTTCATTTGTTGCATCATATATATATATATATATATATATTTCTTTATGTGTGAATCCTGCATTTTGATGATGGTAATAATATGTGGATGTAGCTTTCAGAGGCCGTTTCTTTCTATATTACCTCTTGTATTACGATATCTGCTCTCCCCTGCTGCCTGGTGTTATTATCTTATCAATATATACCGAAGGTTTTGCTCTACTTTGAGATATGACCAGAAATGTGCCATATCAATCAACTGACTGTAAATGAATGTTGTCTGATTGCTCTTTAGGCACCAGGTCCATGAAAAGGAGGAGTTCAAAGCCTTAAAGACACTGAACATCTTCTACCAGGCAGGAACATCCAAGACTGGGAACCCAGTCTTCTACTATGTAGCTCGCAGGTAGGACCTGAATGTCCCTCTTTCTCCCTTTTGAATTGTTTTTGTTAAATGGCTTACGTTTATTTTATTTTAATTTTTTTTGTCTGTTGCTTCATCATGTTTCTGCATTTCTGAGTTGGTTTTTGATATTTTATTGGCATTCATTGGGAAAGCACAACTGTTATGTGTTTGTTTATTTTAAAGTGCATTAGACACCACTTGGATGTTTAAAACACTTTAACTGCCAATGCTGTAAGGTATGCAAAGTGACTTGAATCATGTTTATCTTGGAATATGACATCGTTTTGAAGTGTATGACATGCGTCCATCCTCCCAAGCATCATCTCTGCTCAGAAGCGCGTGCAACATGTTTAGTTAGCGAGCTCCGTCGTGCATATTGTGCAGAAACAGAATCTCAAAACAAACTGCAGGCTGCTCCAACAGCACTGACAGTCTCTTTTTATTGTGTTAGCTTCAGTTATGTGGCCATTGGCCACCTATGGTGTTAGGGTCACTGTGATGCTCCAGCGCCAGCTCTGCCATCTGGTGAATGTGTACTAAATTACAACTCGTCTGATGAAGCCATGCTTTTTTTGTTCCCTGATTGTTGAATGATGCTGTGGAAGCAGAGGTTTTCACCCCGAGTTTGAAGAAAAAAGCATATTAACAGAACATACTTTATAGAGTTACTCCTCATCTTAGATTGAATGAGACACCTGAAGATGTATTTGGGATTAGATTTGGGAATGTTGTATTTTCTTTAGTATTGTTTTTGTTGTTTTTTTCCAATTAATGAAAAAAAAAGTAAGATATTCAAAAAGAAAGATACTGTATTTTCTGAAATCAAAATGATTGATGGTTTACAGTTTTGTTCTTGCTAATGTGTTTAAAGTAGTAGTAAAGTTGTTTAGTCTGAGTTCCTCTAATGTTTCTGTTCTTTCTTTAGGTTCAAAACTGGGCAGATTAATGGTGACTTGCTCATCTATCATGTCCTTCTTACCCTCAAACCCTACTATGCCAAGCCCTACGAGATAGTGGTTGACCTAACGCACGTAGGTCCCAGCAACCGTTTCAAGACCGACTTCCTGTCTAAGTGGTTTGTGGTCTTTCCTGGCTTTGCCTATGAGAACGTAGCAGCCGTGTTTGTCTACAACTGCAACACATGGGTGAGAGAGTACACAAAGTATCATGAACGACTTTTGACAGGCCTGAAGGGCAGCAAGCGACTCCAGTTCATTGACTCTCCAGCCAAGCTGGCCGAGCACATTGAATCTGACCAACAGAAGCTGCCTGCAGCTACACTGACCTTAGAGGAAGATCTTAAAGTGTTCCACAATGCCCTTAAACTGGCCCACAAGGACACCAAGGTCTCAATAAAGGTAAGAATACAGCCACTGAAAGATACTGAAACACGGTTCATGTTTTGACTCTAAATATATTTTCACACTGTCTTGTTGAACAGGTGGGTTCAACTGCAGTTCAGGTGACCTCAGCTGAGCGGACCCGTGTCCTGGGCCAGCCAGTCTTCCTCAATGATGTCTACTATGCCTCAGAGATTGAGGAGATTTGCCTGGTGGATGAAAGCCAGTTCACGCTCACCATGGCCAATCAGGGAACGCCTCTCACATTTATGCACCAGGAATGTGACACGATTGTCCAGTCCATCATCCATATCCGGACACGGTGGGAACTGTCACAACCCGATTCAATCCCCCAACACACCAAGATCCGTCCGAAAGACGTCCCTGGCACTCTGCTCAACATTGCGCTACTGAATCTCGGCAGTTCAGACCCCAGCCTAAGGTTTGTGCTGTGTGGCCTGGAGGCGCATCAATACATTTTGTTTGTAATTTCTTTCTTTTTACTCTATTTTCTTTCTACTACTTACTCATTCTTAAACTTTATTAACGTATTGTTTTGTTTGTACGTTATTTTCGGTTAGATTAAAGGTGTGTTTGAGGATTAAGGGAGGGATACAATTGGACAACACACAGTCCTTGATGTTCTTTGATATCATGTAATGTCTGACCAGCTGTTGTGTTGTTGAAAAATGACAAATAAAAACACGGTTATTTCAGCTGGAAACTATACAATTATTATACTAGTATTTTTATGGGTGATAATCGCAGAAATGTATCAACTGCTCATTTTATAATGGTAAAATTAGCCCGTCACATACCTATCCAAAATGGGTCCACTCAAGGGCCATGCTTTTACAGTAGCCCAGAATGGACAAACGAAACAACTTGTAACGTGTATTCAGCTACAACATTCAACGTCCCTTCTAGCTCACAGCTTATCCAAGCCACTGTTCTGTGAAGAGGTTCTTTTGAATGAGTGGGGTTTCAAAAGAAAGGGTTTGCGTCTCCCCAGTATCATTGTACATGTTAGGATTTGTATCTACCACAAATTGCACCACAAATGTAAAATGACTGTGTTCTTTTAATAATGAAGACATTCTAATGAAGTGATTTGTTTGCCTATATGAATATTCTACTTGTAATGAACTTAACATCCGACATGTTGTCTTTCTCACATCCAGGTCTGCAGCTTACAATCTATTATGTGCATTAACCTGCACCTTTAACCTAAAGATCGAGGGCCAGCTGCTTGAGACGTCAGGCCTCTGCATCCCTGCCAACAACACCCTCTTCATCGTCTCTATCAGTAAGACTCTTGCTGCCAATGAGCCCCATCTAACACTGGAGTTTCTTGAAGAGTGCATCTCAGGCTTCAGCAAGTCCAGTAAGTCCGCTCATCAATCTATGTATGTGGTGATCATATAATCAGAGTCGCAGTAAAGAGCACCCCCCAATAAAACCCTGTTATTATTCTCAGTAATACTGAGACTCGCATGCAATTGTTGTGTTTAATTTGACGCTGAATATGATCCCACTCACAAAGGCTGTGTTGGCGGTTCTTTTGCTTTGAGTCTTTGCTCCGCTCTTTTGAAGGTATTGAGTTGAAGCATCTCTGCCTTGAGTACATGACACCTTGGCTGCTCAACTTAGTTCGCTTTTGTAAGCACAATGATGATGCCAAACGCCAGCGTGTGACCGCCATTTTGGACAAACTCATCACCATGACCATAAATGAAAAGCAAATGTACCCCTCAATCCAAGCAAAGATCTGGGGCAGTCTGGGGCAGGTAAGATCACTACACAATATTCTAATCGGAACATCTTGTAGTTTTTTTCCCCTCTAATGTTTTTACTTTATCCTCAGATAACAGACTTGTTGGATGTGGTGTTGGACAGTTTCATCAAGACAAGTGCTACAGGCGGCCTGGGCTCCATCAAAGCGGAGGTCATGGCTGATACTGCCGTGGCTCTGGCTTCTGGGAATGTCAAACTGGTTTCCAGCAAGGTGAGACTTTTCATTGTCAGCTCATTTTATGAGATTTATGCCACAGTGGAGAAATGGACGCTGAAGCCCAAACTGCATACAATCGCTCTATTGACAACAAATTCAAATCGTGCGCTGTGCAATGTGTGAATGTGCTGTTCAATCGCTAGACAAAGATATTGGTGACGGGTAAAATACCAAATACAGAAACTTAATGTATACACCACTAACCATTTAAATTGGTGAGTTGTACCAACTGTGCCAAGTGCTTTGCGAGACTGTTAGGACAAGGAAAGTGCTATATAAATGCATAACATGGACCATTGACTTTTCAAGTGGTTTATCAGTAAAGATGGGAGGTGAAGAGATAAGTTCAAGTTCAACAGTTTTGTTTACTCTCTACTTTTCCATGTAGGTTATTGGTCGGATGTGCAAGATCATCGACAAGACATGCCTGTCGCCAACGCCTACGCTGGAACAGCACCTGATGTGGGATGACATTGCCATCTTGGCACGCTACATGCTCATGCTGTCCTTCAACAACTCACTGGATGTTGCTGCCCATCTTCCCTATCTTTTCCATGTGGTGACCCTGCTGGTAGCCACTGGGCCACTGTCACTCAGGGCTTCCACCCATGGTTTGGTCATCAACATCATCCACTCCCTCTGCACCTGCTCTCAGCTCAACTTCAGTGGTGAGCTCTGACATTGGCCAGCACAGATGTGTTCATACGTGAAAATACCAATCCTACTTCTTGTGCTCTCAAGCCACAGAACACACACACTCACACACACACACACACACACACACACACACACAATGGAAATTAATGATTGTTTTGTTCAATGATTCCAGAGGAGACAAAGCAGGTGCTGAGGTTAAGCCTGACTGAATTCTCCCTGCCCAAGTTCTACCTGCTGTTTGGGATCAGCAAAGTCAAGTCAGCTGCAGTCATTGCCTTCCGTTCTAGCTACAGAGATCGTTCCTTTTCACCGGGCTCTTACGAGAGGGAGACGTTTGCGCTTTCCTCCCTGGAGACTGTGACTGAAGCCTTACTGGAGATCATGGAGGTCAGTGGAGTTTACTAAACCTTCATATTTTCAGCCATTTGCCAGTGTATTTTTTTTTATTAAGAAAATTATTTCCATTAAATGAGTGTTGGAAATGGCGCAAAATATTGATTGTACTTGGGATTCAGTCACTCACACATAGAGGTAGATTATCAATCTGAAAACTAGTCTGCACCTCACCTGTCTGCATTTCCAATTTGTTTTCAGTGTGTTTGCACTGTGCTCTATTTTCCCAGGCTTGTATGAGGGACATCCCAGCCTGCAAGTGGTTGGACCAGTGGACAGAGCTCGCACAGAAGTATGAAATCCCTCCATCCTATCTTTAATGCATCACATCTAAGAGGATTACTCTGTGGATCATGCCTTTTTGTGTGATTGAATTCTAGATTTGCATTCCAGTACAACCCATCTCTTCAACCCAGAGCACTAGTGGTTTTTGGCTGCATCAGTAAGAGAGTGAGCCACGGCCAGATCAAGCAGATCATCCGAATACTCAGCAAGGCAAGCCCTCTGCTCAGCATCGACCGGGTGAGCGTCTACATTCATTTACACAACAAACGTACCAATCGTGCTCTGCTCACTCAACATCTGTTGATGACATTTTTCAACTTCACTTGAAATATCCATCCAGCTGTTATCAGGACTGTTGTTGAGACGGTGAAACCTGAAACTGTTTAGTAGAGTTTTTGTTGGATCTGCTGGACATGGCTGTCGAGTTCCATCTTGAGGGCTTTAGCTAGCTTTAGCTTTAGGGCTTTAGCTAGCTTTAGCTTTAGGGCTTTAGCTAGCTTTAGCTTTAGGGCTTTAGCTTTAGGACTTTAGCTAGCTTTAGCTTTAGGGCTTTAGCTAGCTTTAGCTTTAGGGCTTTCGCTAGCTTTAGCTTTAGGGCTTTAGCTAGCTTTAGCTTTAGGGCTTTAGCTTTAGGGCTTTAGCTTTAGGGCTTTAGCTTTAGGGCTTTAGCTAGCTTTAGCTTTAGGGCTTTAGCTAGCTTTAGCTTTAGGGCTTTAGCTTTAGAACTTTAGCTAGCTTTAGCTTTAGGGCTTTAGCTAGCTTTAGCTTTAGGGCTTTAGCTTTAGGGCTTTAGCTAGCTTTAGCTTTAGGGCTTTAGCTAGCTTTAGCTTTAGGGCTTTAGCTAGCTTTAGCTTTTACGGCTTTAGCTAGCTTTAGCTTTAGGGCTTTAGCTTTAGGGCTTTAGCTTTAGGGCTTTAGCTTTAGGGCTTTAGCTAGCTTTAGCTTTAGGGCTTTAGCTAGCTTTAGCTTTAGGGCTTTAGCTAGCTCTGCACATGTAAGGGCAGCACACCGAGCTCGAAGTGCAGCATGGTGAGCTGATTCCTCGCTGCGATGCAGGATCCAGCAAGTATGATTTGTTCTGAAGATCTACTCTGTGCCTTTATGGGTCTATCATCCGCTGTGCACATTATAATATTGTTTTGCATAATTATGGTCACTTATTTGATCTGAGCTTGTGGGATTTGTCCTACCAAGTTTTTCGTTTATCCAGTGATTACAATGCAGAAAAGAACTGAGATGAAGTGGAACTAAGAAAGAAAAAGAAAGTCTGCCACTGAGTGATGATTTTGAATGGTGATTTTTGGTCCACTGATGTCTTCATCCCTCCATCACAGGGCCTGGAGACCTGTCTGAAGGGCCCAGACAATTACAACAGCCAAGTATTAATTGAAGCCACGGTCATTGCTCTCAACAAACTACAGCCTCTTCTCAGCAAGGTACTTTAACACTCGGAATCCACTTGCAGCTACAACTGCAGTTGTTGTTCGTGCCTTGAAAGATATAGCAGGCTTTTTTCCAGCTACTTTTAGTTATTATTCAAATTAAGTCTCAATCTTCTTTTTATAGTATTGTAAATATGTACCTGTGATGTAGCAATTATGATGTATAATAATATAAAGAAATGTCGAAGTTAAATTTGATTCAAAGCCTGTTTTACTTCTGCGTCTTCATTAGGTTTCTCCTACAATTACAACAGAATGCCTCTTACTGGTAGACCCCAACAGTGTCGATTTGACACAGAATGATCCATTTATTTATATTACTTATTTTATGATCCATCCATCTATTGTTGAGGAACATAACCTTCCTTTGGCCTTCTTTGTGAACCGTGCTGTCTATGAATTGTTGTCTCTGTAGGAGTCCCCCATGCACAAAGCTCTGTTCTGGATTGCAATCGCTGTGCTGCAGCTGGATGAAGTGAACTTGTATTCTGCTGGAACTGCTCTGCTCGAGCAGAACCTCCACACTTTGGACGCAATGCGCACTTTCAACGACAAAGTAAAATGCATTTCTTACTGCACACTTAAGCCTCATCCCAACACTCCTAACTGTGCTTAACCATTCCCAAAGTTAGATGTTGTGCACACTAAAAGCCACAACATTCCTTTCAACATTAAATGTATTTTAAAATAGATGTGTAACATTACTGGAATGTCTACTCTCATCTAGAGTCCAGAGGAAGTCTTCATGGAAATCAGACGTCCTTTAGAATGGCATTGCAAGCAGATGGATCATTTTGTGGGCCTCAATTTTTGTGCCAATTTCAACTTTGCACTGGTGGGCCATCTACTTAAAGGTAAGACTTAAAGTGTTCCTTCAAAAAGCTACAGTGAGTACAACCATACAGGACAGTATGTGCACGAGTAATCTGCCCTGTTTCAGCATCACGGCTTTTTGTCTCCAAATGTTAGATTTACAAAATTAATCATAACATCATACATCATTATCATAACTCATGCTCTCAAAGTCTGTTTTAACGTCATAAACTTGTGTCTCTAGGCTACAGGCACCCGTCGCCTACCACAGTAGCGAGAACAGTGAGAATCCTGCACACACTGTTGGCACTCATCAGCAAACATCTGAAATGTGACAAGTTTGAAGTCAACATTCAGAGTGTGGCTTATCTGGCTGGTATGTTACACACTGACTGTTATTTTGTTTACACATCTCCCGTCCATGATGTAATATTTTATATTTTCAACAAGACATTGAAAAGCAATATGAGCTTATTCATTACATACACCCCTAAGCTCTGGAACTCAACAGATATTTTCAAAAGTAAGCTAAAACATATCTATTCACACTAGCCTTTAATTAGCTTTTTAAACTTTTTATAATAACTTTTATATGTTTTAATTAACTTAACTATTAATGCATTTGACCACAATTTTACTACTGTTTCATTAGTGTTTACTGTTAAATCAGACAAGAGGTCCAAGCCGAAATCTCAGACAAAGCAGGTTTAAACTTAGCCAAGCTTCAAAATGTTATTCTTCTTAATTGTTATTTTATCTCTTTCACATTTGTCACATTCTAAATGCTCTTATGTTCCTTTTAATGTTCCTTCTCTTATGCTCTTATGTTCCTTTTAGTGTTCCTTCTTTTATGCTCTTATGTTCCTGCATTGTTTGTATGAAATGTGCTATACAAATAAAGTTTATTATTATTATTATTATTATTATTATTATTATTTAGCAGGGTTTATTTGGGTTTTGTATTACGAGAAAATGGAGACTCAGTTACTGTTATCCGGCACACGTTCAACTGTTTGTTTTTGACGATAGTTTTTGCTTCTAGAATTTAGAACAAATTTGTCAGCCACTATTTCCACATCATTTTAGTTGCTTGTCAGATTAGTGTGTGCCCTGCTGTCACTCATCATTATTTTTGCCATCTCTTTGTGATTTGGTGCAGCACTGCTCACTGTTTCGGAGGAGGTCCGAAGTCGCTGCAGTTTGAAACACAGGAAGTCGCTATTGATTTCTGACCTATCCATGGACCCAGTACCCATGGATATCTACTGCAGTCACATCACCGATCCAAGCTGTAGGTAAGTTAGTTACAGAAAAGTACAAAGGATGAAGTCAGCTGATCTATCTACAACAAAAAGTCTCATAAATATACACAGTTTGGAAAGGACTGTTAGGACGATTGCATGCTTCATTCTGCTCTTTGAATACACAAGTCAGCCTCACTATAGCACCAGGCCAAGCTTGAATCTTTTTTAGATTATAACCTCAACCAATGCGTTGACAACTTTGTGTTGTCAATTTTCACACTATAAAAATAGATAATCTTTGTTGTCCTGATGAAGGGCAGGTGTCGGATTGTGGTCGAAATTGAATGACTGTCATTTGGGCTGATACCAGTAAAGTAATTAATTTTTTATTTTTCGAATGTATGAAGAATCACAATGATTCAAAATGTTTTAAATTTGTTTTCCAAACAAAAAAATCATATTATGATCGGTCAGCAGCATTACCTCATGTTTACGCCAAATCAAATGCAAGCAAACGGATACACAGATTAAAAACAATGAATATACAAAGTGAAGATGGTTAATTTTACTATGAATCTACATGTATTTGTATAGCATTTTGAAACACCAAGAGATACCAAAGTGCTTTACAATGTACAATATAAACATCGCATAAATAAAAAAACGTGATAAAACAGCTTATATACATAAAAGGTTGCACAAGACGCAGAGGGAAAAGGCTGTTAAAGGCTTGTCTGGGTACATAAGTTAGAGATGACTGGAATAAAACCTAAGTAAAAAGCAAATCCAAGAAATCAGGAGAAAGTTACTAAGTGTTAGTAAAAGCCATTCAAAATAAATGTGTCTTGAGCTTAGATGTAAAAAGATTAAGTACAGAGAGAATTCAAAGATATGGGGGAGATTGCGAAAGGCAGTGAGAATGTGTCCCGTTTGATTGATCAGTGTCAGTGTTTCAGCTTTTAAAATGGTCAACACCTTGTTGTAACATGATTTTTCTCCAGAACTCTGCGAGAAACTCAGCCATGGTCTTCACCTCAGATGTCAGAGCACTATCTCTCAGCCCATCACTACCCCACCGTGGGGCAGATCAGCCCACGAACACGCAAGTCCATGAGCCTCGACATGGGACAGCCCTCACACGCAAACACTAAGAAGCTTCTAGGTGGGATTCATCCTCTAAGTCCCTTTGTTATATTGATCATTTCTGCACAGAACCATCCCTAAAAAAATCCCGTTCAATGTTAAAACTCTGATCGATAATGTATTTGTTGTGTTTGTCATTTGTCGGCCAGGTACCAGGAAGAGCTTTGATCATCTCATATCTGACTCCAAAGCTCCCAAAAGACCAGAGATGGAGTCGGGAATGACGACCCCTCCCAAAATGAGGCGTGTAGCAGAGAACGACTATGAAATAGGTGCGAGTTTAGCCCTAATAGAGTATAATAGAGTATAGCCCCGGCACATCGAGATCGCTGTGAAGATATTTGTTCTAATGCCTCCGTGTCACAATTCTAGAGACACAAAGAATTGGAAACTCCCATCTTCGAAAAGTATCGGTCTCGGAGTCCAACGTACTGCTGGATGAGGAGGTTCTGACTGACCCAAAGATCCAAGCTCTACTGCTAACTGTGCTCGTGAGGAAAAACTCAAGTTCAAACCAGTCGATCTTACTGAAAATAGTTTTCATCACTTATTCTGTTCGCTGACAATCTGTTGGTTTGAATTTCCAGGCCACCCAGGTCAAATACTCTACTGATGACTTCGACCAACGCATTTTGTATGAGTACTTGGCCGAAGCTAGCGTTGTCTTCCCAAAGGTTTTTCCTGTTGTGTAAGTACTCAACATACTGTCTCTGTGAGTTGAGCTGTATTCTAAGGAATGGTTGGGATTTAAAGAATAAGATTACTCGCAACAGAGAACTTAGGTTTGAGCTGCTTCATCAAGGAGTGTTTTCCCTCAGTATCCTTCTCCAGCTGCTGGCTTTGTGCCTTAATGGCTGATGTTATTGTTTATAAAACACAAGGAGACATGGTAATCTCGTGTATAATTAGTTGTAGATTGTGTCCCCTTAAAGGTGCAGTGTGTACGATTTTGGCCATTGTTGTTACTGCATTGATAGAAAAAAATATTACAAAACAATGACATACTCACATTTTCATAATCACCTAAATGTATTTTTGAGCCCATTAATGTATATTTACACAAGGAGCAGCTCCTCTCTATGGCGCCGCCGAAACTCAAATAAACATCTTTTGTTTTAACGACCGCTGAGGGTGACTATAGGTTCTCCTGCTCAGAGGAGTGAGGGTGAGATGATGGATGCAACACGCAACTTCACCACTAGTTGTCACCAGGGGAGTCACTAGATTTTAAGGACAGGGGAGGCAAAGACAGGGGAGGCTTAGCCCCCAGGATATATATATATATATATATATATATATATATATATATATATATATTTGAGTGTTGTCACGAGACCAAAATGATGACATTATGATACCTGCCTAAAGTATCTCGATACCGATACTGAAACAATACCATGGCAAAACCTTAAACCTCGAAAAACGAATGGAATAATAGATGACAGAACATGGAACTTCATATTTTTATTAACTTAAAATAATACTTTCAACATGCCAGTGTTCTCTCTTAATAAAATAAATATATATATAACTCCGTGGCATTATATTTGAGGGCATGTCTGTCACTCACTCCCTGTGCTCCTCTGCCCTGACTCCTACAGGTCAGTAGGGGTAGTGGAGTCATTAGTAGTGTATTTTTTGTTTCTTAAGATGTACAAGGACTCAGTGATTTGAGGTACCATCAGTTACTAAATCTAAAGCTATGTTTGTGTAACTTGGCTGAAGTGACTCAAGTAATGATTTTTCTAATTGATTTGACTCAAATGTGATCGGGGCTTTGTGGACAAAAATCTGTAATTCCAGTTAAAAGTTCAACTGAGACCTGAACTATATTGGCATCAACAGTGTGGCCAGCAATGGTCTCTTTATCCGTTTGACCTAAGTGTTTGCCATCATCAAGAGCGAAGTGGAACCAATGAACTAGTTACAACAGCTTTCAATTCTGAACAATCTCTGCATCGTCAGTATGGAATGCGCTCAAAATCTGTTTTTGTCTTGTTGGTGAGTTGAATAAAGGTCAGTTCACAGAAAGGCAGCATTCTTATGACAGATGCAAGACACTCGTTATGTATTACTATTTATCTTTGTTGAATCTTTGTTGTATTTCAACATTGTGGCTGATCAAATGAAAGTAGCCCGCGAAGTACTTCTGATCAACCTTCCATAATACTGTTTACAACTCGCCATGTTTGCCGACTCATCATTGGTGTTTTCATTTGTATCGTCCTCAGTCACAATCTGCTGGACTCAAAAATCAACACTGTGCTGTCCATGTGCCAAGACACCAATCTCCTCAACCCTGTGCATGGAATAGTGCAGAGTGTGGTTTACCACGAGGAGTCGCCACCACAGTACCAACCATCCTACTTACAAAGTAATGCTGCCTGACACTTTCACACCCCATCACAACCCACTGCTGAAATGTGGAGCTTCATCAAGCTCTTCAGACTTTTCATTTCAAGTCATGAACAGTCAAGTTAGATTTGACCCTTGCTGTTTCCCCTTCCTCTCATTTTACAGGCTTTGGTTTCAATGGACTTTGGAGGTTTGCTGGACCCTTCTCGAAGGTATGAATTGATTCATGATGACTCGTTTCGTTTTTTCATTTTTTAAATGATTTATTCCACATTTGTGAGACACAGAGGAACATTCCATGTGATGCACGCTCAGAGCTGTGGTAAAGACCAACACAATGTAAAGGTGTGGTTTGTAACATATAGATCATTTTTGTCACTTCTAAACAATATTGCAAAACAATGATATACTGCTATTTCAGGAATGTTGAATCAGCTAAATGTTTTTTATGGGGCTGCCATGTTTTTACAATGATTTTAAAAGACTGTCTCATTTACTACTGGGTTTATTCTGGGCCCATGAATGAGCTGTGCTGTACACAAACGCTAAAACATTTCCTCCAACTGGAAAACACATCAGTGGTTTTCATTTCCTCTGCTTACCTTGTAGCAAACCCAGATACCAGACTATGCTGAGCTGATCGTTAAGTTTTTGGAGGCATTGATCGACAGCTACCTCCCAGCAGCTGATGAGGAGGGAGGAGAGGAGCAGCTGAGGACGCCCACCTCACCCTACCCCCCCACCAGTCAGAGCCAGCTCAGCATTACTGCCAACCTCAACCTGTCCAACTCCATGACTTCACTGGCCACTTTGCAGCATTCACCAGGTTTTATAAATATATAGTCAGAACTTTACTTTGACTGCCCCTATGGGAAATTATCATTATTTCCACCGGTCTTGTTCCAGGCTTCCTGTTTTTATCAAATCCTTTGACCTCTTAACATGTCCAGGTGGTAGGAGGTGCTGACCAGTTGTGTATTACACAGGTAACACACACACTTTCATAGTAAATGATCAGGTTGCCTCAATAAATGCGTTATTCTGTCGCAACCGCTATCGTTTAAATGATATATATATAGAACCAGAAGTGTGACTGAAGTGATTTGATTAACACCTAAAGAAACCAAGACAATTTATATAATCTTGTCATTTGAATTGATGCTGGAATGCTCCGGTAAGTCAAAAATATATATTTGTATACAGTCATTGAGCCAAACAGAGTGAAACATTTGTGTTTGTAATATACAAACATGCAACGTAGCGACTGCAATGTAGTATGTCAGCATTGAAAAGGTTAAAGTCATTATAAAAGTCCAAAGTATTTTGTCCAATGTCAGTACACATTTGATAATCGATGATGACGACAATCATCACCATGGTTTTTCTGACAGAATCGTATCAGCTCCTTGTCGGGTCAAGTATCAAACAGGTACTTGGGGTAAAGAATTGTTTCGAGTAATAAAGTACGAAGTTGACCCTAAAGCTTTAGACCCACAAGAACAGGCCATTTTCTTTAAGCCACTCGTCAGGACTTACAGATCCTGACAGAATGCTACGATGCCGTCTGGTAACCATGAAGAGATAATTGTCCACAGTCGGCCGTTCAAATCTTTGTGTTTTCTGCCCTTTGGTCCTCCAGGCGTGGACAAGGAAAATGTGCAGCTGTCCCCGAGCTCCGCTCTGTCCTCTGGGGTTCGCACTCGCCACGGCTCAGCCAGTCAAGTCCAGAAGCAGCGCAGTGCCGGCAGCTTCAAGAGACCCAGTATTAAGAAGATTGTGTGATCGGCCGCAGAACCACATTCATCCAGTTTCCTCAGCCTCTTCAGTTTGTTTTTTCTACATGCCACAAGCCCTCGTGCAGCCATCCAGAGCCCCCCCTCATATAGCTCGTTGCTATGCCAGGAGCACATGTGACATTGTGCTCTGCACTGAGGGGAAATATGACAGACTTAAACAATGTTCCACTCAGAACGTTTTATTTGAGCCAGTTTGTAGTGGAGGAGATGGTTCCATACATTTTTTCTCTCCTCTTTTTGAGTCAATATCTCATGTCCTCATTGCCTCTGCAACGGCCAAAAAGGAACAACTGGACATTACGGTTGTGTTTGGACACGGATTGCTCAGCTTTGAACCCTAACCACATCCTTTGGCCTTTATTGTTATGAAACGCCTCTTGTCAGTGAGATTATTCAAAATAGCTGGACATTCACTGTGGCCCTGCTCCAGTCCCTCAGCTCCCCCCCTCCTAGTTCTGTACATATTATACATAGAATGAATAAGCATAACCAGTACTTTGTGCTAATTTCAATGTTGAACTTTTCTCCATGGTGTGCCTTTGTCAGGGTTTTTCAATGTGTATAATTTGTAAGGTAAAAGTAACAATCCTTGCTGAGGATAAATTCAAGGTACTAATTATGGAGGTAAACCTTCCATATAACAAGTTCACACAAGCTGTATAATGGGTGGCCACCACTGATCATTAAATATACTATCATCCCTGCACCCTGTTGCCTATTTATTCTGTATTGCTAAGTAATGCCACACAAACCTTTTTAAATACTCAAAGTTGAATTATGAAGGTTGCAAGTTCAGGGGAAACAATCCGTTTTTTTTTGTTATTTTTGTTTGTTTTGTGTATCTACTTTTTGTTTGTTTGTATTTTGTATTTTATTTACCTGCTCAGCTTCTAAATCCTGGTTACATTTAATTTGAACTGTATTTTCAGCTGCATAGCATTTTAATTTATATAGAAAAAAATGTAACAGGCAATAATTGATTCATTTGTCAACCACCAATACTCCTTTCAAATTTAGCATTGGCAATACATCAGGGTTGTGTCTGGCGCCACCTCCATGTAGCCTCCTCAAGATAGAGAATGGCCTTTTACCAAGTACCTCCAGTGATTTGAATGAAAAGGGGCCACTGTGGGCTGTTAATGCCCTGTGGACTGTTTGAAAGGAAACATCTACAGCTAAAGAACCTTTGACTGTTTGTCACGGCCCGGTGTCACGTCACATGTTATTATAGCACCGACTAACTAATATCTCTATAATATTTGTCACTCGTAAGCCACTTTGACTCTTGGTCACTCATTTATTACCCATGTTGTGATAAATGTCTTTTTTTCCTCACAGGCATTGGTCAGTTAGCCTTAAAGGTCCAGTGTGTAAGATTATTTAAATTTCTATTGGTAGAAATGAATATACAACATCCTGAAGTCTAAATGAGTGAAGATTTACCTGAAAGGTTACATTCTCATTTTCATTACCCAGAATGACCTCTTCATATTCATACATCTTTATCAGCTGTGGGTCGTCTGTGTGGAGGCCGCCATCACTGTTTGAATAGAAGCCCTGAATAGACAAATTAGAAACCTTATAAGTTATAAAAAATAAAAAAAACTCAGGCCTCCTGTATGCTTGGAAGGGAAGAATAAGGTGGGGTGTATTGAGCTTCAACTTTCCCACCAGATGTCACCAAATCTTACACACTGTGCCTTTAAATGATATTAATTTGATGAAATCAATGACAGAGCAAGGAATCTAACCCACAGTATACATGTATCCTTTGATGTCTTACTGTTCTTTCAGTTACAGACAGACCTCTTGTGATTTTATGTTTTTTTATAAAACAAGATGTATTTAAGGGATTTTCTGTATTTCCGAACATGTGAAACATTCATCATCATCAGTTGAGAGTTGTATAAGTCCAATGCTTATGCAGACATTCTGATCTTGAATGGACTATAGTGCTTAAGTATTCATCTCATCTCTTTCTACTTTGTTCAGTGTTATATAAATAACCTGTATATTAAATTTTTATTGGAAGGAAACAAATGTCAAACTAATTACACTATGTGTAGTATGTATGTATATATATATATATATATATATGTATATATATACACACACACACATACATACATGTGTTATATCAGTTGCAATTTTTATTTCTTTTATTTTTTAAATTTGTTTCTTACGTTTCAGGCAGACATTGGCCGAGTCATTTCTAAATCCCAACATATCAACATCACTGACATAACCAGCGAGCATTTTTTTAAACATGATGAAATGTTCTCCTAATTTGCAATTTACAATAAATTGTGGGATTGAAACTGTTAGTGCAGGTAGTTAGAGTTTGTATGACTTAATTACCAATGCTGATATTTACAATCGGATGGTTATTATACTGGAAATCATCAGCCGGCAAGTTGATGTTGCACTGAAATAACAAATAATGGCTTTCCAGACGGAGGAGACCAAATGAGACATTTGAGACACTGTGGTTTTAATTTTGAGAACAGGCAGAACAAGCGAGATCTGTTTCCATTGATCGAATCGTTCATTGATCAGGTGCGAAGTGACTGAGCTGTGCCCGACTTGTATTCTCTGTCCACATCTCAGCTGTGTTTGATTTGTTAAAAACATCGATCCTGCCTCTTTCTTTTATTTTTGCCTTTTTTAGAAAAGACTTTACATTTCATTTTGTGGATACACATATGAATTGGTTTACTAGTTTTTCTTTGAAGTGGATCAGCTTGGTATGTCCCATCTCTTTGCATGGGGGTCAATCTATTGATAAGGGAATTATGATCTGACCAAAAATGTTTTCCCTCTTTAAAAAAGATAGAACAAAAAGAGCTGGATATTTATCACCTCAGTCAGTATACTGCAATTATTCTTGTTTTTGTACTGTGTCTTACTGATTATTGCAACGGTCGCACCCAAAGATGGAGAAAAAAGGATCGTATCGCAGAGATATATTTTATTTTTAAAATCCACAAAGCTGGATTAGATACTTAGCAAGCATGACGAATACAGCCAGGAAACATCAGATGGCAAACCTTATTTGAGCACCGTGTTGTCTTTTTCCATTCTTTCCCAGGTATTATTTTCATTCATGTGTGAGTGGAAATATTAAGGATTTTATAATCCATAATCTCTTAAAACAGTGGTTGACTTGCACTCATTTAAAACCAGTCATAGATAAAGATGAAAAATAACCTCAAAGTGTGGCATGTTTTATTTGATGTTATGCAAAATCTAATGTCTGCAGAGTATTAGTCTGAGTTTTGTTTTTAATGCAGTATGAGTGGCAATTGTAAATACTTTGTGTACAATTTGAAATGGCATATTTACTATGATGTACATACATGTGATATCGTATCATGTAGTTTTTGTAAAGCAGTTAGTTTTCTGTATAATATACAACATGAATTATTCCTGTGTTAGTAATAAAATGTTCTACACTCCACCATGGTTGGATCTATATTTTGACATCAACAAGCCTTTTTTTTTTTCTTCAAACTTTAACGTTAAACTCAAAAGCGATTGATCTCAGATAAGTGTTGTGAACATGATATTTTATTTCAAACCTTCGATTGTCATTGTTGTGAAAAACATTTTATTTTTTGTGAACTTAACATTTAACAAACACCGTGATAGAATCCTTTCATATTTGACGTAAACATGCCATCTAATATGTATGTTACATTTTTTATCCAATCATAATTCAGCCACCATGTGTTGCCAAGAAATCAGCCATATCCCCTGAGAACGAACAGTGCAGGCGCCTGCAGCAGTAAATCCACAGCTTTGCACAATCAGATTTTGAGGAGGGGACGCCGGCGCCTTCGAGCCGGTTTAACATGATGTCAGCACTTGTGCTTCCTGTGATTGGATGGTCAGAGTGAAGCGTCAGAGCTAGTAAACGGTTGTAACCCAGCCTGTCCCAGCTGGGGACATGATTCATTCACCACCTTTACGAACGCTAACCTGGCTCACAGGCTCCTCGGCAGCTGTGAACCCAATTCCAGTGCCTCTGTCGCTGATGCAAATCAAAACCTGAGACAGACAAACTCGTCCTTCAGCTTCAGTGGCATTTGAAAAGGTCTCATAGTTGGAGCTGAAAGGCAGAGATCAGCCGTGCAATCGATTTATGGAACTGACCAAGGACATGGACAAGGAAAGCTCATCATCCACGGACCTGAAGTGGAGACGGGGAGATGCTTTACATTTCTGGATGTCCACATCACCAACTCACCAGGAAAGCAGGAGTCAAAGCAAGATCTGGCCATAAGTGGACCACCAGCAACTAACCCGGCAGAATGTTCTCCAAGGACAAAAGTCATCATTGGAAACCCTTGCACTTTCCAGCAGTGGTCAAAGTCCACCCCTCGGGAGAAGAGAACCATGATCCAGGATGAAGTCCGAAACCTTGGAGAAGGAGGGAGAAGAGCAAAATCCATCGAGCTCTCAACTCAAGGTGTCGGGACGAGGTGGAACCTCCCCAAGAGAACCATCACATCCTGGAGCCGAAGAGGAGGAAGAAGCAACCAGCCAAAGAAAGACCACCGCTCAGTCTATGTAGACCTGTCGCCCTCAGCCAAGCCCGGCAGAATCTCCTGCCCGGGGATGGGAAGTGGAGGTTCACCTCGGGAGGAAACTCCACCTCCAAGAGGTGGTGCTGTCCACCACTCAAAGACCCAACATCATCATGTGGTCTCCAGAGGGAAAGAAGAAGACCATCCTGGTGGAGTTGACAGTGCCATGAGAGGAAAAGAGCCAAATACCAGCAACTGGTCCGAGACCACCGGGATGTTGAGGACTCCCGGCCCAGTCTGAGTGGAATCGAGTGACAAAGGTTGGACTGAGAGGCCACTTGAGCGAGCAGCCATTCGTAGGCTGGAGGAAGTGTCAGAGAGCGCCCCCTGTTGGCTCTGGCCCCAGAGAGAAGACCCAAGCTGGAGGCCAGGAGGAGAGGGGCAGTGACCTGGCCAATCACTGCTGGGGGTGTGGTTAAGGGTCAGACCACCAGAGAAGGTTGGGGACCACCTGCTGACCTCCCCTCCAGGCCGGCGCTTCACCCATCAGGACTGGATGTTTGTTACAACGTTTGTTTCCACTGAACTCGTGTGAAATGAAAGTATTCATCATGTCCAAGTCTTGTTTTCAAAGTTCAAATTCAGATGCACACAAACCATTCACTCACTCACTGGCAGTGGCTCGGCACACTGGTGGAATCGATCCCTGACCCAGATGACTGGATGAAGATCTCATGACATTCACTCAATGACCAGGAGGATAAAGCAAGTAAGAGACTTTTTTCTGAACAAAATCTTTTATTGAACATGTTGGTGAAGTTTGCTTGATCAGTTCCTCGTGTGCATTGAAAAAAATAGGTTGACTATCATCATCATCATCACAGCAGCTTTCATGGACACACACCCTTTTGTCCCAGGGCAGTTTAGACTGAATGTATGGATGAATATAATGTTCTAAACTTGGAAACTACCTGCGCACGTGCTCTGGTAATATAATATAAAATCAGTTTACGTTGGTGGGTATTTTCCTTTCGCATCATCGACAGTTTCACAGGGGAAAACACACGGGGCTGAAACACTCGGACCAAAGCGCAGGAACGTAAGCATGTTACAGTGTGAACACATTCAACCAGGTTTGATTATTTCAAAACAGACACTTGAAAGTTTCCGCTGGGAACTGGAGACACCTCCTGGGATTGATTGATTACTGTACGATCATGTATATTGTTATATATATATATAATGTTATATAACATAACGGTATCTAGTTTTAGGAAGATTTCAACCCTTTGGTAAATAGTCTCACTTGCTTCTTTGTCAGAGTGAAATGGAAACATCTCAACAATCTCTAAAGTGATGTGTTAAACACAGCTGGTTCAGAAGAGGTCAACCTGGTTCAGAGCAAACATTTAGGGATAGTTTCCATTTCTTTCTTGCTCTCTCTCCCTCCCCCTTTTTCCCTCTCTCTGTCTCTCTCTCTCTCTCTCTCCGTCTCTCTCTCCTGCTCTCTCTCTCTCTCTCTCTGTCTCTGTCTCTCTCTGTTTCAATTATTGGCCTTTTACTTAAGGTACATTCTGATTTATTAAGAGTCACATATTGCCAAAGAGCCTAAGTCTCGCGCTTATAGACAGCCTCTAACCGTATAGGCATTAAATAGTGGCAAAAGAACACATAGTGTATAATGTAACACAATGCAACAAAGGCGATTCCATAAAGTTGATGGCACTAGCTTTGCAGTGGTTCCCTTTCCTTTCTCAGATGTTTCTTGCAATGAAAGTCATCAGGATGCAAGCACATGATTACGAGTTGTACAAACTGCTGCTGCTGGACTGTTGGTGTTGGAGCTAGAAAAATAATCCTGTGGCCCAGTCTCTCTCTGCAGGGGGGTGCGCTGTCCTCTGGGGGCGAAATAAAGGGAGGCTCATATCTGCTGTGCCCAGAACAGGCTTCACCAAAGTCACCGACGGTGCAAATCTGTGCAGCATTGAAAAGGCCAGTGGGCTTCGAATCTGTCCAGAGTGAAACAGACGCTCGCATCTTCAGATCGAAACCTCGTACTCTCTCGTTTCCTGTGGAGAGAATGAACATCTCAAATCAGAAGGGACTGAGTTGCAGTTGCATCAGGCGATTTTAAATCATCAGTAAAATGGTTAAAGGTCTGTTTCTTAGTCCTATACTAATGTAATCACTGTGTCTATTCTAAGTTATGTTTATATGAAAATGCACCGATTTCTGTTGCAGTAAAACTGCTGTTGATGTCTTTGTAAAGGACGGAAATGCACCCGTACAAGGGGCGCACCCTTCCTTTAAGTGGTCTGGACAGACCAGTTTGCCAAAGGGTCTTTGCCCTTGCATCCAACTCCATTTCCCTCTGAACTGTAACGGATGGCACAAAATGGGCCCCGGAAATGTGAGTAGAACATGGGGCCGCCTTGGGTTGATATGTATAAACTCAAAGTTTAGAACTAAGTAGTACCATCCCACTCGAGACCACCCCACTAAGTGAGTGAGACACTCGGACCCCAGAGTCCAGACTTTCCTAGTGTCTAATCAGCTTCAGGTTCGAATTTACTCACCTCATTGTTCTTCAGAGTTTTCAGCATGTAAGAAAAAATAAGTCAGTCATGAATATTTTATCTTGACCACCACAAGGTCACAAGTGAATCAATTGAAAGATGTACTGTAAGTGAAGCCTTGGTCTTGGAAAGATGAATGGAAATGGACATACAGTATATTACCATCCTCATTAAAAGTTATATATTAATATATATGTTAATTTTTGCAGCTGTAAATAATTTGGTGGCCAATGGACACAGGGAAGAAGACAAGACAGAAGCTGAGCCACAGAAAAATCTGTTCAAATTAAACCTGAGCATTTACATTTTGTGTGTTTGTTGAAGCAGCACTTCGCCTCCCGTTCCCCTTGGCTCCGTCTTCACAACCTGCCCCCGGCCACCAACACCTGAAGTTCTGCTTCTGTGCTTTCACCCAATGGTTTGTAGGTGCTTTTTGTTCACAGACCTTATTTTGTTAAAGGTGCAGTGTGTAAGATTTGGTGACACCTAGAGGTGAAATTGCATGTCGTATCCATCACCTCACCCGACTGAGCACGCAGGAGAACTTCAGTTCTCATTAGAACACAAAAGATGTTTTTTTTGTCCACTCTGGACGACTGCAAAATCATGGCGGCCCCCGTAGGGTGGACCCGCTCTTCATGTAAATATACATGATGGGCTCATTTAAAGGGAATGGAGAAAGAAAAAAATACATTTACACAAGTTTGTCATCTATGGTTGACTCACCGTTGTCTCATACACAGAGTTGTAAATCGCAGATTCTCCGGAGATGTTTTCATACGGTAAATCGGAGAGGGAGCGACGTACTGATCTCTTCTGAACCCTGAGCATCAACAGACAGAGCGTATTCATTATTTTTCTTTTTTCAAAAACAGGTATAATTACAATTGTAGGAAGATTTCAAGATGGAACATTGAAACAATAGCATGAAAATCCATGCTTCAATCATTTAAGGATATACTTTTCAACTTTAAAGATTTTCCAAAGGCACTGAATCATAAAGTTTGGACGATTTGACTTATACTTAGTTTTGAATCTGTCTTGAGAGACTGAGATTCACCTACACCAGAGAATTCCTCGGAGACGGTGCTGTGGCGCCTAGTCTTTTCATATTTTCACTCAAAAGTGGCTGTGATGTCACTTTACACAATTTTGAGTCCTCAGTCTGTATATTGTTTTTGCCATATCACTTGTTTGTATTTATGTATAAATTAAAATAGTGTAAATGAATCCAGATTTGTCAGCCACAGATTATTAGGTAATCAAACAATTAGTCTGTTGAGGTGATTATTTTTTTTTAAACAGCACAATTATTTGATATTCTGCCAAGAGAAATTGAAGTGCCATTTGTATTAATTTTGTCAGCCATTCATGCATTATGCATTTCATTATTTCATAATTATGAAAATAATGAAATATACTTTATTCTCCTTTACCAGTGCTCTGTACAACCTCAAACTTGTTTACATTTTTGAAATACATTCATATACAAATTACAAATCGTTCCCACATACTTTGAGAAGTAGAGGTATGTCCCAGCTATGAAGATGAGGAGAAGAGTGACAGGGATGAAGACGGCAAATGCCAGTTGAGCTCCCTCCAGTCGGACACCTGCTGTGGACGTTATTGGAGAAAGAAAGGGGGAGATGATTTGTTTGAATGTGCACATTCATAAATTAAATCTCAGTCAAACTCAAAGATTTCTTTTTCATGGGGTGAAATTAACGTTTTTGGATAATAACAAATTATTCTTCAGAATCGTAATACATTTGAAATTAAGTGGTGCACAACGTACCATCTAATCTGTCCTCAATATAACCGGCAAGGTGGGCTGAGGAGAATACACAAGAGAACATGGAAAAGGTGGAAATTCTTCACAGCATTAGTCTGCCTCCTGGGTCGTTTTCCAAAGCAGGTTTGGTTCAAACAATAAAGTACGTTAACCCTGAACTGAGGAAACTTTGAGAATGACGTTTCAGGGAGCGAGTTTATTTAAACCCGACAGAGAGGACGAACTCCAAAGCGAGGTCATCTCAACTCAGAGTGAGTCGCGGGGGCGAGCTACAGAAACAAACCTGTGAAACCGGCCCCTGCTGCAAGGCTGGGTTCACAGAGTCTGTTACCATAGTAACCGCCTCTTAGTTGAAGCTACATTAGTTTGGGAAATGGGCTGAGCTAACTCTTCTGTTTGGTCTAACAGGGAGTTCATGTTCAGCTGAGGGTTAACATCCTCCGAGCTTGTTCTAATCTTAATCCTGCTTTGGGAAACTGACCGGTCTTGGAAGGTAATATGTGACAGTGACAGTCAACATCAGTTCAAACTCTCAAACATTTTGTGCCTCCACACTGTGGAGGTGACATTTGATCAAATACATTTTACATTGTATTTTAGCGTAACCTATCAGAATATGTTGCAGCGACATGTTTTTCATTCGATTTTTTGGCTTCGGTTTTTGGAAGACATTCCTGTCTGGCTGTCTTCACAGTAATATTGAGTGCGCTGGAAGCTAAACAACAGTCAGTCAGAAACTACCGACCCCAACTTTCCACTTAGTTGGACTCTGAACTCACAGTCAGACCCAAAGAGTGAAGAGCTTGTCAGTGAGAATGGACAGCGCATGGGGGGGATGAAGACAGCCTCCACGTGGCCCCCTCTGTGAGTAGCTATAGGGTAGTTGCAAGGTTGCATGCCCTATTAGCGAAACCAATGTCTTCCACACGTCTACGGACCCCAGCGCTAGCGCTAGCCCTCCTCCAGCTCACTGTCGAAGGGCTCACGACCGCCAAGACCAGCATCCTTGAGCAACTGGCCAACAGGAATGATGTGACTGTGATCACCCTGCAGGAGAACAGAAACATTCTAAAGGTCCCTGGGTATGACCAAACGGACACACCGCCGACAAACATCACGCCATCGCCACCTTTGGCCTGGTCCGCTGCAGGACAGTCCCCAGAGGGCGCAGAGGAAGAATGGATCGCAACCAAAGTGCAAGACGTTAACATCGTCGACATCTACAAACCACCTCCAAGTGGATCGGTCCCATCAACCCTCCCAGATGTCCCAGCTCCTGCCGAGTACACTGGCGACTTCAACAGCCATCGAACCGACTGAGGTTACAGCCCATCCAACGCTGATGGTGCCTCCCTGGCAGACTGGGCCTCAACGGCTGATGCGACACTCGGCAAAGCCTGCGTCCCCTGCTGGGATGAGGAATGTGAAAACCTACTTCGCGCCCGTGCAGAAGCACAAAACACCGAGGACGGGGATAAAGCAGCAGACGAGCTCTTCAGCAGGCTGAACGACAACGCAGGCAAAGATGGACAGAGATCGTGGAGTCAATCGACTTCACACATTCCAGCCGCCGGGCGTGGCAGACCCTGAACAAGCTGTTCAGACCCTGATCAACAGGAAGGTCACCAGCCCCAGCACAGTGCCCCCCCATCGCATCGCTGCTGCTGAGTAATGGCGGGTTCCACCAGATCAACACCTGCAAGAGTCCATGAGTTGCTCAGGGCTCCAGGATGTGACTCTGAGCTATCCATGGACTTCCTGGCGCAAGAAATGGAGCAGGCAATAATAATAATGACAATAATAATAATAATCATCGATGTTCTAAAAACATTTCAAATAAAAAAATAACTGAACCTAACAAAGATGGAGCAAAGGTGAAGAAAACTGTTGAAGCGAAACCAGTCTCAGGAGCAGGCTCCACGGACCCCTGAGTTTTCAGAGGTTACGAAAGGAGCCAGACTTCCTGCACTCGGATCATTTAAACAATTTTAAATGATTTGTTCAATCTGCTCGCCCTCCGATGAACTGATGACCTCCTCACTGATTAGGAAATATTTGCTCAAGACACTTATTGTGAAAGTAAGAGCACGGATGATCAGTGAGGAGGATCACATTTAGACATCAGTTTTAAATTCTTTAAATTATTCGTCTGTTTTACTACTGTGCTTTTATTTCTTTACATGATTTTAAAGGTGCAGTGTAGAATTGGGTGACATCTAGAGGTGAAATTGCATGTTGTATCAATCACCTCACCCTTACCCTTCTGAGCATGCAGAGGAATTTATGGTAGACTTCAGTTGTCATCAGAACTCAGATGTTTAATATGTCCACTAAACTACTGTAAAAATATGGCAATATAAGTGACAAAAATGACTGAAATCGTATGCGCTGCACCTTTAAAATCAACACTTTAAACCTGAACGGCGCCAGAGCTGATTTTAGAGAGCTGCACTTCAACTGTTGGAGCTCATCTTTCATGGGACCATTTCAAACCTACCCAGAGGAATTGAGTAGCAGGCGACTTGGCCTCTTTTAAAGAGCTGTGGTGCTTTAAGTTTCATAAATGCCAAATAAAGTTGACTGTAAAATCAGACTGAGATGTCATATCACAAATGACACCATCCCAAACTGTGGTTGAACTCCACAGGATATGTAAGATTGTACTTCCTCACCTTTGCAGACAGGTGGCAGCCCACTCCAATGGGATGGGTGCCCAGGGACGCAGTGGAGAACGGACTCGCCCAGCAGCTGGTGGCCTGTCCGGCAGGAGAAGTGGAGAGTGTCACCTGCCTGGAAGTGGTGCTGGTTGGAGCTGGGGATCCCATAGGTGGGGGTCCCTGGGTGACTGCAGGGCTCGAAGGACTCCGCTGGTAAAGGTCACCGAGAGTAGTGTGTTCAAATATGGTCTATCCAGTATCATACATCTGTCCATCTCTCGAATAGCACTGTGTTTGTGTAAAGAACTTATACTCAGGTCTCCTGCTGCCTTATTCAGTTTTTTTTAGACTTTAAAATTTAGTCTTACTTTGACCAAAAGATATGTAATTGAGTATGTAATATGTCATTTAAGGTGAGACTCAAAACTTAGGTTACTTAGGCTCAGACTGTTGGGGGGATTTCCCATCATGCACTTGGAATGAGCACATAGATTGTTGTGCATCCTACCTTCAAATTCTCACCCCTGCCACAAACACTATGTCCCCAACTCCATTTACCCCAGGAAACCACCTGCACTGTCTGAAACCATTTTCAACTGTTTTTCCAGCTTTGCCGCCAATGGTGAACGAAACCATGACTGATGTGGCGCTGGGTCCTGAATGCGCGAGCGAGCCGCAACGAACCCGGGGATTGGACCGAAACAAAGATGAACGTAAACATTCAAATATTCACATTTATAACGTTTGTATTCTTACTGTTATTGAACATTCTATGTAACATCTATTTCCTGTCTGTCCGTCCTGGAGTGGATCCCTCACCTGTCTCTCCCTCAGGTTTCTGCCTTTTCTTTTTTTTCCCTGTTAAAAGGTTTTTCCCCGGTCGTTTTTCCTTC